>LOEQ01002839.1:211543-237466 GCA_001685075.1 Bramus lutescens | reverse complement strand
AAGGCCAGGCCATAACAAACACCGACTGCTTTCTGACCACACCACTCCCTGCTGTTAGTTCTGAAAGTGAGGTTTCTTCCTGGAGGCTCCTGGAATTGAAGGATTCGTCTTGAATGGTGTTCAGAGTTGGGGGGTTTCGGGGAGTGACTAGGTCATGAAGACTCCGCCTTCATCGTGATTTATCCATGGGTGGATTCATCATTTAATGACATTATTAAGAAGAGATGGAAACTTGTGGAAGTGGAGACCAATTGGAGGAAGCAGTCACCGAGGTTGTGTTCTTAGGGCCAGGTCTGTCCTGAGACTTCATCTATCTGTCTTTCTACTTCCTGGCTGTCATCAGCCTCTGGCACACACCCTGACCGTCATGGCTGTCTACCTCACCTTAGTCTCAATGCACTGGATCCAGCTGACTCAGTAAGCTAGAAGAATTCCCCACCCCTGATTTATTAGACATTTCATCACAGCTAACTGATACATTAACACAGTCACTCACTCTGTCCATACACAGCCTACTGTAAAGACAGAATATTTGCACCTATAAAGGGTAGCATTCTGTATAGCTCTAGCCATATAATCTTACTAAAAATCCTTATTTTTTTCCCTTCTCGGTGCAACGTACCAATGCTTCCATTATGTGTCCCTGGTCACATGACTCCCTGCCTACAAGTTCTACATACCTCATGCTTTGCTTTTGGGGGGATATTTCAGTGTTTCCACTCCCAGCCCCTACTTTCTGTTGAGGTCCTTGTGCCCAGTGTGAGTAGCAATTTCTTCTCCCCAGCTCACATTTCTAGTTTGCCATCCTTCTCCTGTGATACCTGGCACATTCCTCTGGATTGTCTTCTAAGCTCCTTGAGGGCTAGACTAAATTGTAGAGTTGGGAAGAATGAACAGAAAGTAGAAATTAGCTCTGCAAGAGCCCGTGGCAGAGGTGGGCCTCCACAGGTGGGGACTCTGGAATGCTGGGTAGACTAAATATGAAAGAAGGTGGCCTTGGACCATGGAAGTAGAGCATCCATTCCCCATTTCTTTTGTCTTGCTTTTTGTTGTTGTTTAACAAAACAAAGTATTTTGTAATTTAATTTATGTGTGGGTACTCGGTCTTCACGTTTGTCTCTACATCACATGGATGCCTGTGGTCTACAGAGGCGAGAAGAGGGCACTGGAGCCCTGGGATTGCGACTGCAGATGGTGGTGAGCTACCTACCGCACGGGTGCTGGGAATCATACCTGGGTCCTCTCAAGAAACAAGTACTCTTAACCCCTGATCCATTCTCCATCCCCAATGCAAAATGTTTTTAAGACAAAGTTTGCTATGTAGTCCAGGCTGTCCTTGAACTCTCAAGCCTTCTGCCTTCACCATATGAGAATCATAGATCACCACACCTGACCCTCCTACTCTTTGCAGTGGTAACTCCTTAAAGAACTCCAAGTTGACATCTAGGATGCTAAACTATGATTCTTTAACAGATTGTGGGTGCCCATGCACCAACACTGAGAAAGCACCTCTGATCCAGAGACATGCTTACTGGATGAATCATGACTGTGCCCCACATTCTAGAATTTTTTTTGAATTCCTGTCCCACCCTCACCCCAAGATGCTTGAGTCAGGCATGAAAAGATGCTTGAGACCAGGACCAAGACTGTAGAGGACAGCTGGGAAATGGCTTAAAGGAAAACAGCAGGCTTGATTATGGAACTGGGAATTAAGGCAAATATGAAAAATACTTAGGAGTCCCAGCCTCCGGTAAAATAGCCCGCAGGGAGACCTTGCAGTTGTCTTGAAGCACGGGGGAAGCCAGCTGACCATGGAGTTAGCACAGAGTGGAGAAGTGTGGTCAAGCTTGGAGAGGGAAGGCTCGGAGATATGTGTAGCTGTTCCCTTCGGGCAAGCTGTTGGGGGATGCTTGACCAGGTCCAGCCAGTTTCCCTCTCTGGAAGGAGTGCTTGACTAGAAGCTCAATCATCTGGGGGTGTGCATTGTCTTTCCTTTGGTTCCCAGGGCATCGACAACAGATATTCATCAACCTTGGAGCATTTTGACACAGAGAAGACCCTAGATGTTTTGTAGTTAAATATTTAAGAAATGCCTCTTTTATCCTGAAGGAATGGGTACCCTGGTTAAAGAAATGGAGTAACTGCACATTTGCTTACTGAGCAGAATGGGGTGGAAACGCTAAGATCCCTAGGTTCTGATCTCATGCTCAGTTCTAAAGATAAACTAGACCAAGTGCAGAAGAGACCGTGTCTGTTGTTACCGTGATCCTGACCCATGGCTTGGTATTGGTTCAGTATTGTTTTCAAAGTACCTTGGAAAAATGTTTTTGGTACCCTAATCCCATCTTCAGCTGCTTACAGAAATGGAGGGGCAGTTGGACCATGCTTCATCTCGCCTTCCGCAAGCAGCTCTTGTGTGTCTCCGTCAGTCAGCATCTTTGTCACTGGAAATGAATCCAGAGACTTCTTCAGATGACGGGGACCCTCAGAGCTACCGGTGGAGCTTAGACAGAGGGTAGAAACCAAGGGCCCTGCTAAAGACAGTATGTTACACATGGGTCAATCCCAGCTGCTGCCATCTTGGCAGTGTATTTGATGTTTGGGTTTTCTTTGAAGCACTCCCTGAAGACTCAGCCATCTTGGAAAGCCTGCCCAAAGCTATGCCATGACTTAGGAAAAAGGAGTGTCTGGTCTCTTCACATGTAGAATGAGAGACTAGCACCTTCAAGGACTACATTCCCATGAATATCACACCCCAGATGTCAGTCATTGGATGGAGGTGAGGAAGGATGGACATCAGTACGTTCTTTATCTTCCAGGCCCCATGCATCATTTGAGCTGTCATTAGTCACACGGGTAGCTGGAGTCTAGTTTACATTGCTTACTTATCCATGCATTTTCCTCTTGTCTCTGCACTCCACAGGGCAGGGATCCTGGCTTATAAGCCCAATGTCCCCCAATGTGGCACTCAGTGAACCACTGGTGATCAATTACATCACCGCTTATTGAATTCTGAAGTGAGTTTATCTCCGTCTGCACAAATAAGAGGCAGTTAGGGTGTCCCCAGGGAAGGCGTGTATATTAGAATCCGTGAGTGTGTGGTTAAGACTAGAATAGCCCAGGGCTTTAGAAACTGAGCGGCGATGTCTCCCTGATTGCCGTCTGACTTCTTGTGTACGGTAGGCCTGGGGTCTCCGGTGGAAAGGCTGAAAAGGAAAATAAACTCATCCCCTCAATTGCTTTATTAAATAATACACAGATGACAACACATGAAATATTGATGGGCTGGGAGCTCACCCTCCTGCAGGGGAGAGGGGCCTTTGTATAATTGGTTTTTCTACGTGGCAGTGGAGATGGCATGGAAATACTATTACCGTTTCCCAGCGCCACATCAAGCCCTGTCTGTGCATGGAGGGATGAGCCCCAGTGTTCTCTGTTTTTCTAAACCCTTATTACCCTGCCATCACTGAAGCATCAACATGAAAGGAAGGGCGTAGCAAAGCATGGGTATGTTCATTGCATCAGCTTACAAAATCAGGTACTTCATGTGGGTTGAAGGTGAGGGGCTGCTCTGAGAATCTTTTTGACAATTGGTGCAGTATCTCTTTCTTTACAGATTTAGGAACATTGTGGTTGGTCTGCACTTCCTGTTGCTTGGTGTCTCACCATGATGGCTGTCGGATTCCGTGAGAGAGTGGTTTTACTATATAACTGAAGTATGGAAGCCTGCAAGCCAGATGCCAGGGGCTCAGGCCATTCAGTGGCCAGCAAAGCAAATTGTCCATGGCTTTTTCTTCTGTAAGATGGGCAGGATATGAGCCATGGATCTGGTACTCTTCATGGCATTGTAAGTCACAGTGACCTTTATAATTGGAGGCCCATGGATGACGTATGTTTCTCAGAAAAGGCACAGTGGGAGCCAAACTGCCTCTCGGATGTGGATGATGATTCAAATGCCTCTGTAAGCTTTGCTTTGTGCCATTGTTAGCCGGTGGCTTCGGAGGTCAGGGAACACTAATTGAATGCCTACTGTCTGTCCCCATGAAGTTTTCCTCTCTTGCCTCCATTTTCCTTATATTTGGTCATTTGTCGTCTTTTTCTAACAAATGTTTCGGACTGAAAAGACAGTTGAAGCTGTCTGGGTATAAATACAGCTAGTTCTTTATCACTTAGAACCCACGAGTAGATGTCCCCTCTTTCAGCCATCATTTATGGAACACCTGTTATGAGCTGGATCCTGACCCTTCTTCACACTGACAGTTCACTCTTTTACATGGGGGCTTCTAGATGGAACTTCCCCTCAGCAAATGTTGGCTGAGAAGTCCAGATTCAGGCCCAGTGCCAGTCTGTGGAAGGATAAATACGATCTATTGTGTTCCCTTGAGTAGCTCACAACTAGGGAGGAAGTTAAGCAAAAATGGAAACGCTAATCCCACATGGCTTACCCTTCCATGGGATAATTCTGGATCCTAAGTTGCATCCAGACCTAAGACTTAGTTTAGAAGTGGGTGTGTCTGTACTAGGCCACAGCCAGGTCATAGCCACACTGAACTGTGTGGTGGTTGCTTGTGGCTTGCTGTCTACAAAAGGCTCCTGAATTGAGTTTCGTTGAGGCTTCACAGGACTGGACCCTAGAATACATGCATTTACATCCTGGCTGTGGTGACAGTCTATGTCACAAGGATGTGGTGAACAAGGGTAAAATAAGGGCTTGGCAGTCACTCATGCAAGGCTCTGGGTCCATTTGTGGCTGTGCACTTAGGTGACAGAGACTTTTAGTGTCTCTGAACTTTCCTTTTTCTCAGAGTAAATGCTTTTCTTACAGACTGAGGTACATTAACAACATGTAATCCTCTGGGTGGCTTAACAACAGGAGCATGGCTAGTCATGATGAGGGCTGCCCCTGGCTTGCAGATGGCTGCCTTCTTCACGACCTTTCCTCTGCGAAGGGAGGAAGGAGGGACAAGTGGGAACACAAGGGACTGTATGTGCACACGCTCTCTGGCCTCTTTATGAGGACAGTCTGGCCATGAGGCTCTCTTTCTTTCATCTAACTGAGATTGGTCTTCAAAGGCACGGTCTTAAGACACCATCATGTTCTATCTGGGACTCAACATACAAATTCAGGTGGGGTCTGATTCTGTCCATAACAGCGCCTGTGCCATCTGCTTCTCTCAGGCATCCTGCCCATTACCTGGTACATAGTGGCATTCTGTGAATGCCTACTTCTGCGCTCCCTGGTTCCTCTCTCTCTAGACGGCTATGTGCTCCTCCAGGCCAGAGACTCTCTCTGCAACTATTGGTGCAATAGGAGAGCTAGCTAAAAAAGATATAGAGCAGAGAATGTGGACTTCGAATGGGTGGCTTGACTCTTGGCTTGGCTGGGTGTCCCAGGATGATGACCAAGCCTCTGTGAGCCCCACTCTCTCCTCACTGGAGGGATGGGAACAAGTCATTCTTCCTTCTCAGTTTGTCTGAGATGAGCGAAGATGCCGTGTGCTCGGGGCAAGCAACCGTCCCATGAACATTAACCTGGTGAGACCTTTCCGCTTTGATCTGTGGAGTATGGCTAATACCTGCCCTAGCTTTCAGGTTGCCCCGTCCATGTCCACCTTTATGTGGACTCCCGGCCCCCAGTGAGTGAGGGCCAGGACAAGACGCTGTCACTACACGATACTCGTGACAAGAACTGAAAAATAATAAAGAGAAACTCCATTTGGTAGAGGAGTAATGACTTAGATCAAATGTTCACATAGAAAAAAAAAGGCTTATTTTTGAATTTTGTTGGTCCCATTAACAGGATTTATGGGGCTGCAACAATCTGTCTCGCCTGGTGTTCGGAGGCGTACATGAGGGCTTCGTAGAACTTCCCAGCTTTTCAGCCTTCCACAGCATACGGTCATTTCCATTTCAAACAGTGTGGCCCTTGCGCGTCTGTCTTTTTGTGCTCAGTGTAAGATGTGTGTGTTTTTAAATATGTCACCTGAGAGCCACCTGAATTTTCTTAGTAGTCACTTAGAAGTGTAACATATCATTTGGCGTGAGAAAGGCCCTGCATTAGCACAGCAAGAAACAACTCTGTTCAGCCATGCCTGGCATGCAGATGGGGCTATGGCAGAAGAGCAGCCACCATGCTGATAGACTGAGCACTGAGAGACATAATGCTATCCTGCCTATTGGCTAAAACACAGCCCATGGAACAGCAGGCCTGAAGGTGTGGTCATCCAGTTAGGTGATGTTGGGTTATTTATTTTATGTCATGGAACGCAAGTCTGTGCACCTAACAGTCAGTGCAATGCTGTCAGAAGTACAGGGTTGCTGCAGAGCTTTAGTGAGCTGGTGTGTGTCAGGTGTGAGGCATAGTGACCGTGTGTGCCTTTCCGTGCCTGGGGACGTTGGACAACATCATCGCTGCTATTGCTGCTGTTCCTTGCCCAGTGATACATTAGTTAGTGGTTTATAGAATTAGAACCTGGATCATTCTAGAATACCCTTTGTAAAGGATATTCTTGAATGCTTTTATAGATAGGGGCTTCTTGTAGTGCTGGAAGATAATTCAGGTTACCAGTCTTACCTTTGACTGTTGTTTCCATGGTGGCTATTGGCGCTCAGTCACCCTTGCATGTGTCTCTAGACTAGACAGCAAGTCCCAGGACAGTGAAGCGTTTTCCTTCCCATCTGCAGCTGCATTTCTAGATGATAAATTTGCTCTTGGTGTAGGGTAGGTGCTAAAACCATATCTGTTGTTTAATATCTCCATTGGCTAAGTGTGGGTATGGTTTCTCTTCCAGCCAGAACTGTCTCCTGTGGTCTTCCATCCCAGGAGGCCAATGATCACTTCAGAGGTGTTCACCGGAATCAGTGTGGTGGAGTAGGCAGGGGAAGTACTAGACTGGACAGGAACAGACATCTCAGCTCCTCAACAGTATGTGCACAGGAGGAAGTAGGGAAGCCCCTTCCCAAGCTGAATGGATTATGGATGGTCTCTGGATGTTCTTAAGGGACTTTCTGGTCAAGGCCCTCCTTCCTATGTCATTAGCTCCGTGTGTCATTACCTACCTCCCCCCTGAGGTATCTGACCCCACAAAGTTTTCTCAGGATCCCTAAACTCGACACTGTTGACACTTGCCTGGAGAGTTCTTTGCTACAGAGTGCCTCACGCTGTTGGGGGTTTATACCATCCCTTGCCCATTCCTATTAAATGCCCATGGCCTCACCCTCACCCAGGCGCACACCAGTCATGGCGATTAGAGAGCTCTCCAGATGTTGCTAAACATCCTCTGGGACCACAGCATCACTGATGAATGGAGAGCTCCCTCCATAGTCTTCTTGTGGCGAACATCACAGGAGGTGTGCTTAGGTGCCCAGAGCAGATGGGAACAGTATGTTGATCAGAGGCTTCTTTTCCCCTAGGGAAAGTGAGATTTAAAAAAAAAGGAAAAGAAAAAAGAAAAAACTTCTTACCAGCTTGAAAGTGAAAATATGAAACTATCCCCATGCATTTTGCTGGGGACCTAGATTCTTGCTGAGATAATCCCACCTCCAGTACATCACCAAAGATGAGGAGGAGGGTGACAGCTCTCAGATCTTACCTGGACCATGACAGCTATTTGGGTTTTATTCTTATATTGTGGAAATCAGGGAGTGTGGTTCTGAATAATTGATAAAAAAAGAGATAGGTTTAAGAAAGCCTCCATCACACCACATCTTAGATGTGGGCAAATCTTGCAGACGCATTTTCGTTGGCATCAGGATATCACAAACAAGGCATTCATTACAAACTTGCTGATCATATTTTGTCAACAAAAGTACGTAGCGGGCTGGCTTCTTTGAGAGAAGTAAGAAGAGACAAGACAGGAGCTCACAATTTGGTGGGTGACAGACAACAGCTAGCAAGATCGTGAATCAAATATCAATTGTGACTAACACTGCAGACTAGAACAAGGCTGGCTCTGTGACATGCACACAGAGGTGGATGTCACAAAGAAACAGAAGCACAGCTCAGATGGAGAGGAAGGGACTTGCATTGAGAGGGTAGAGGCCGGGCAGCACAGGGCTAAGACATCAGGCTCCTCATAGTTCTAAGTACTTTAATTTACTAACTCTGGGGGTATTTAACCCTTTGATTTAAATTAGTACAATTAGATGTGATTCTAAGCCAAGAGGTCTTGAGTTTTGTGTCTTCAGCTCATCTGTTTGATGATAGTGTTTGAAGTATTTTCTCAACCCCAGGCTGCCCGCTCCCTAGGATATTGCCTGTCATCAAATAAGGGACGAGGAAGATTGGATGGCAATATGGTCCAGATAGGATTGATCTCCTAAGCGTAGGTTCATATATTAGGAGGTTGGCTGGTGCTCAGGATGGCAGTATGGAGTCCGTGTAGAACCTGTAGGGGGTGGAGCATAGCAGGAGCTCTGTAGGCAACTGGAGGCGTGGACCCAGAATGTGGGACCTTAGCATCCCTGCTTCCTGTTTAATGATGTGATCTCATCTCCCTCACGTGTTCCTGGCATCTGTGGAGCCCTCACCAGAGTTCATCCAACTAAGTCTCCAACCTTTGAAACTCTGAGCTAACAAAACCCTATTTTCTTTATTAAATTAGCCTGCTTCAGACACTTTGTTGTAGAATGAAAACCAAACTCACACAGGTGGGACTCTGGTAGCCATGTTTGCTCTCTCGACTCTAGCCAACTCTTGGCTCCAGGCTATCACAGATTGGGTCAAAGTGAACTCCAGATTTCAACCTGACTAATCTGGTATACTAGATAATTTGATTTAGGACTGAGAGCTTGTTGGTCTCCTCATGTGGCCAAGGCTGTCTATATAACTCTAGGAGGCAGGGCAGCCCCATCCTCACCCCCCATGAAGCCTGGAAAAACTGCATGTACTCCATCTCTGAGGAGCTTTGGTGCCCCCATCAAGTATCAGATCACCACAGGGTCACCCTATGATGTTAGCATGTCATGCCTGGGATCTTCTTACACCCTACTCTGTGTTCTCCGTCTCCCCACCCCATCATAATGGCTCTTGGGCTCCTTCCTATCTGTGGTACAGCCACCACCTGTCCCTGGCTGACACGTGTGGGAGTGTTCTACCCCAAGCTCACTCACTTGCCTTGATGATTGGGGTAGCATTTTTCTGACAGCATCCTGTAAACTGTGGTACTAGAAAGATCTATTGAACCCACCACCTCAAGCCTTCCTACCGAGTAAGATCCATCACAGTGACGAGCTCAGGTCTGGCTCTGCTTCGTGGAAGGTTTTATGTCCTAGAACTGTGATTTCTCATTACAGCTGCATTAGAAATTCCCTGAATAAAATTCCCTGAGTAAATTCCCTGAGACTCCACTAAAGAAGTCTCTGAAGGTTAGCAACAGACCACAACACAGGCATCATAGCCTGCAGAGGCAGAAGAGGCTGGAAAGCTTTTCCATGGTGCTGGGTAAGGAATGAAGGGAGGCCAAAAGGCCACACAGCGAGAATCCCATTCTCAGTATGCCCTCTACTCCAGGGCTCCTTCTTCAGGAAGCAGAGATGTAAGGTAGCTGCTTGATTCAATGAACCAGGAAAGAAGAGTCAGGTGGCACTCCTGTCTCCTTGGTGGCATGTCGGCATTTGAAACCACAGTCTCTGTGGTGGTTTAGATGAGAAAGTTCCACATAGGCTCAGATATTTGAATAGCTGGTGCTAGAACTGTTTGGGAAGGATTAGGTGGTATGGCTTTGTTGGAGTAGGCATGTCACTGGGGCTGATTTCAGAAACGTGTGTCATTCCCAGTTAGCTCTCTCTTCCTAGTCCTTGTGGAGAAATAGATGAACTCCCAGTTACTTCTGCAGTGCCACTCCTGCCTGCTGCCATGTCCCCCACAGTGTGGTGGCTATGGACTCATCCTTTTAAACTGTAAGCCCCAGATAAACTCTTTATTCTACAAGTTGCCTTGGTAATCATGTCTTAAAACAGCAATAGAAAAGTCACTAAGACATCCCTCAATACCTCTGTAAGGGGAAGTGGGTTGAAACATGGTGTCATCATCTACGAAGTTCATGTCTGAGAACTGTGTGATCGAGTTAGAAAAAGGAAACTATAAGAAATTCTTATGTTTTAGGGAAGGTTGTGTCTTACATTGGCCAGGATTTGTAGGGATCCTGGGGCCACATCTGCCCAGTGGGCTGTGGGTGGGACAATCAACAATCTTAAGCCTAAAACTCAGCATCTACTGCATCATAGAAGTGCCAGTGAATTTTTATGCATAGATTTTAGGTCTGCAAAAGTCGATCCTTGACTAAAACTGTCTCTTATGTGATAGGAGTTCCATGCATTCATGTTTTAGGGGTAAGAGCCCAGGAAATGTGTAGAGATCAAGAAATTAGCAGAAAAAGCCACAGGAGAGACCCCCCCCCAAGAGACAATGCCCTTGTTTCTGCTTGGGGCTCCCTGATGAAAAGAGCTCAGGGAGAGAATCAGAATCTAAAGGTCCTTGGGCTGTTCCTTGCTGTAGAGTCACCTCTGGGACCTGGCAGTTAGGGCTGCACAAAAGAGGAATGGACAAGAAAGCAGTGTAAAGCATTGGGAGAAAGGACTCTTGGGTAGAGGATCACTAAAGCAATTCCTCAAAATGAGTTGGATAAATAGGTAAAGCTAAGAAAGAAGTTGTTATGTTGCTGAACAGTGAAGCGCAGAAGCTAGAGAATGACCTCTTAAATTGCAAGGACTAATCCTTCCAGAATAGGCTAGCCCAGCCATCCTCGGAGCTTCACGGGGAAAAGCAGTGGCTTGTTTATCTCGTGGAGAGAAGATATGTTTTTATGGAGTCTCGGTGTACACACTCTGGTGCCTTTGGGACCAGACAGGCAATTAATGAACCGATGAAGAAAGGAGGCTGGAAGCGTGAGCGGTAGCAACAGCAGCAGAAACAGCAACAGGAGGAAGGGGGAGGGGAGGAAGTGGGGAGGAGGCCACCTTGGTGGGCCACAGCCTGTAGACATCCCACGTTTCTCTGTTGGTGACTTGAAATGCACCATGTAAGTTGGCCAGCGCGTTCCTGTGGGGTCTGCTCCCTGTGGTCTCTGGCGTAGGTGTCCCTGTGCCCACTTGTGGTTGAATTCTTCCTTGGACCCTTCAAGTTCAGCACACACTTGAATAAATTCTGTATCTCTGTTAGCTTATCTGTGACATGCGGATGGGGGTGAGCCCTGCTCCAGAGGATTCTTGGCAGGATTCTATAAAACCAAATATGCTGGGTGCCCTTGACTTTCCTGGGCTCGTGTATGCTACAAGCACAGAGATCAGCCTCCCTCAGCACCAGAAGAAGCTGCATGAAGTAGGTGCCCAGTAAACATCTGTGCTTAGGTGATAATGGCTACTGGGTATCACACTACTTCAGAGTGAACCCAATTCCCTTGTTGGTGCCCCTATTGAAGTCAAAAGGATGGGTTGCCATGGGAACTATGCTGCAGGCTGAATCTGCAAGCCTTGCAAGCTAAGCTACATAGGGCTAGCTCTGTGAAGAGGATAGTCACACATAAGGCTGAAACCAGAGTTTTAGGGCAAAAGCCCAGTCTCCAGCAGCCCTCACAGGCAAAGCTGTATTCACCCTAGTGTTCCAGTTAAAGAGATGAGCAGTGGTCAAAGCAGAGAGAAGAGGTTTATTCCGTTTACACTGGAACAGATAAAGGGGTCCTAACCAAAGTATGAACTTCAGGTTTAAACAGAGAAAGCACTCAGGCCAGGAATCAAGAGGTATTATATAAATTGGGCAGTCCTGGTCAACGTGTGCTCTGATCCATCTTTTATCACAGTACCTGGTGAAGAAGTTTCTGTTGCCTGAGAAGACAAGGCCTCCAGGGAGATCATTACTCCTGCTCCAGGGTTTAGCTCACCAGGGAGAGAGAACTGCCTTCCTCTTGGTGGTGTTTTGTTCCTCCAGGCTTCGCTGTTCTTGGATCCGAAGTGAGTGCAGGTTTAGGAGAACCGGAAACCATTAGGCATCAGGTTTGGAAGAGGACTGTGTGTGCAGTGGACCGTGAGATGCCTCATTTACTCTGAGCTTTGTGCTGGTTTCTAGGTGTACCGCTTGAGTGATTGACATGCTCCTGGGCAGAAGTAAGCTAAAGGGGCCAAAGCGCAGACAGAGGCACCTGGCTTTCATATTGCTTTTGGTTATTGTTGGACTGAGGAGTCAGTGGGGGTTCTGCAGAGGAACTTTAAGTAGCTCAAGAAGGCACACCCGAGGGGTCCCTTCAGCGTTGCCTACCACAACCAGGTGACAGTCTGCCACAGGCCCGCCTTGCTGCACAAAAAGGCACTTCTGCTCTGCCAGTGTCCAAGGACTCAGGAATATATTCCAGAGGCCACTTACTTTGTGGTGTCTGGATTTTCTACCCTGTTTAATAACCTGGTGAGGCTTTGTTGTACTGTACCCATGAATGAGACTCCCTGAGATGGTGAAGTTCATTTGAGAAGTTGTCAACATGTTCTTTAGGAATTAGTTAAAAAAAAAAACAGCAGTGTACATCATCAGTCCATTTTCACAATTCTAGCCTTGGACGTGGCTTCTTACATGGGAATCTTGTTAGGTTGGAGCCTGAGGGTCCAGAGGCTCTGCCATTGTGATGAGGACTTTGAATTAGCATCCTTGGGGCCTCTTGCTCTTGTTGATTGGACAGAGCCCACAAAGAGCTCAGACAGAGCTTTTGTTTGTCGGAGAAAAGAACACACCAGGGATATTTGTTGCCTGTTTAAAAAACGATTGGGCCTGAAACAGATACTGTTTGGATTACACAGAATCACATACCCTCATTAGCGTGTTCAGGATCACAAAAGGCCTGATGGCTGGGTTAGTCCCAGCCAGTGATATCTGGTGCCAGGAATGTCTGTTATACATTTGCAAGGGGAAGGAGTGTTTGGGGAAAAGCATCTCCATTATTCCATTATTTCTTCCCCTTTAATCCTTTCCTTGTGTTCTTTGAGTGCCAGGTATCGGTTTGGGGTTTAGCAGTCAGACACCACTGAATAGAAGCACTGACCCACCAGGTCACCTTTCTCCCACTGGACACCCGAACAGTGGTACCACTGGTTGATCAGGCTTTCAAGGCAGGGACAGGTGGAGCCAGGCCCCTTCAAGGGGTCTCATTGGATAGCCAGGTTCTCACTGATGTGGAGGCTGTTTATGGATTTCCTGAGAGGGAGGTAAGGTGATTCTGGGGCGGTGGTTTGGCCTGAGCTAACCTAGAGGAGAAAGAGTCCCGCTTGGGCTGCTGAGGTGGAAAGCATGGATGATTCAGCGGCATTGTGTGGGGAAGAGGTGCAGTGACCCTTCATTGAGAGCTGGCTAAGGCCAGAACTGGGCTTCACCACAGGGCTCTTGACTGCTGACTCTCTGCCAAATCCTACACTTCTTTTACTGTGCATGACTTTGCCCATGTGGATCATGAAGATGAGCCCGGATCTAGAGCAGGGCCTGCATGCTTTTGTCAGTGCTCCCCCCTTAGACATCAACCTGCTAATCAGCTGCCCGAAGCCTCCCTGCTCCAAGGATACACATCTGAGAGCAGATTGTCCTGAGATAAGTCTTTACTGTCAGCCGTGGGGGCGAGGCAGAGGCACAGCTCCAACAGCCCAGAGTAAACCAGAGCCCCTAATCTTTTAGGGATCTAGGCTCAGGCCCAAGCAAGATATGCGACTTCAATGCAGAAAAGGATTGTGGACTAAGCAGTGAGACACAGCGGTGGGGATGGTGTTAAAGATACTTTAAGGTAAAGAAAGGCACTAGAGAAAATAATAAAAGCACAGCCAAGGGCAGGGATGCGGGCTTCTCTAAAAGAGACTCACAGAAGATAAAATATGCCGGCATGTATGAGTCCAGGGGTAGAGTCCCAGGGTCCTAGCATCAGCTATATATATCATTTGGATCCTCAAATTATAGCTCAAAAGTTTGCGAGGAAACCGTCTCCCTTTTTGTCTCTTTTGAAAAGTTGGAGTCTAAGGTGTCTCTGGGGGTGCCTTAGATGGGATTACAAACTGATAAGGTAAACCGATGAGTTTCACACCTTCCCTTTCAATGAAAATGGAGTCTCTTGAACAGAGTCCAAGAGGATTGTAGTGTGCAGCTGAGAAAGAAGGAACGTGCCAGAATCCTTGCTTCTCTGGTGTCAAGAGTGTCTTCACCTGGATCCTGGGCAAGAGGCTCTTTCCTCATCTCATCACCAAGACACTCCTGTCTTCCTCGCCTGCCACATTTATCAGGACCTAATGTCTCTTCCCCACCTCTTTGCAGGCTTCCTTTTCCCTGCTCTCTCCTTCCTCCCCACGTCTTCTTCCCCATTTCATCTCTGCTAGTCTACAAGCTCTCGGAGAGCAGGGCCTTTGTCTTAGCCACCTCTCAAGGCCTAGTCCTGTAGCAGTACGTGACACACAAAATGGGTTTCATAAATTGCATGGTGATTTGAGGGTTGAAACCTTCCCTGTGATGTCAAAGAAGACATTAGTCTGGAGATGCCCAAGAGACTCTCACAGCTCTGGGGCCTTGTGACCTCTGTAGGTTCTTCAATGCCAGATGCCATTTGCACAGTGGCTTTAACTAGCTTTAACTGAGAAAGCATCCTTTGAGACAGACATAGCAGATCACCTGCAGTTCAAAAATGGTACATGAGCCTGACCCCTGACCTCTCAAAGCAGACTAGAGCACTAGAAAAGTCCTGGTTATATCTGGGTACCACCACCTCCTTGAACCTCTTTGATATTGTAGACACTGGGGACAGGAACAGGCACTAGTTAAAAGGCAAAGCGCTATCCCTGGTCTGGGAAGGCTCCTACCACAGACTTCGACAGACTTCCAAGCAGTCTCGAAGCTGTGCAATGGAGTGATGGCTTAGTCGGCCATTTGGGGCAAGCTGGGGTTTTATTTCTTTGGTGGCCAAGTGGAAAAGCTAGTTATTTATTTTTGTGTGTCTTCCATGCGCAGTAAGACCTGACCCATGCTTTTTGTCATGTGGATCCCTCCTAGAGTCCTGTGAGGGAAGCCCCAGGAGAGCACTGGTAGAGCAGCAGGCAGGGCAGAGGGTTGGCTGCGGGCGGCTCTGGAGCGCGACTGATGGATTTACCAGATGCGTAGGCACGCATGTTAGCAGCGATTGAATGGTGCGGGGCACAAGGAACAATGGAAGGAGAAACAAGAACGCACAAGACTGAAATGGCCCAGCGCTTGTCAAAGCCTGCAGTGGGAGAGGCAGCCGCTCTCTCAGCTTGAGATGGTTTCTAAGCACTTAGAAGCTGCCCAGAAACCCTAGCTCCACTCAGCACTAACTTTGTGATGATTCCTTCAACACTCTCGGTTCAGGAGTGAAATTCAACGACCTTGGGAAGCTTCCCAAAGAATGAGACATGAATCTACCCTAATTGGGGAAAGAAAGAGCTTGGCAATGAATAGTCTCTGATTGCCCATTTATAAAACCACGGCTGAGCGTATCTGGAAGTTTAACATTGGGAGGGGACAAAAGCAATAACAACTCTAATTAGGATATTAAGTTTGGTACCGAGGGATCCACAAATGCTTATGTATCTCACCCAGTGTTCGGCACGTGGAGACTGTTCCCCTCCGAATGCTTTAAGCTATTCAGTCTCTCTCTGAAAAGTCCTGGGTTCTTTCACTAATGGAACTGAGGTCTCTAGAAGGAGGTGGCCTGGAAGTTTACTAGAGGGATGTTATTGATTAATTGCCTTTAATGGGAGTTGCCTTCTGATCAGACAGAATGAGCAGTTTGCTACTGAGGGTTCTCTGTATGCTCTTTTCCCACTATCGATTTTCCATCTTACACAGCAGACCCTGGAGAGCTCTCGTACTCTTTCCAGAACCCTCTACACTCAGTAAACACTTTCAGCACTTTCCAAACTTTCCTCCCAAAGAGTCTCTCAGGGCCAGCAAGTGCAAACACCTACTCTGAGGCTCCATGCAGAGAACACGCTGTCAGCATATTCCTGGAGTCTCTTCTCTGCCAGTTTGCACGAATCCTGGTTGGTTCACACGCTAGACCCAGTGGTTTCTGTAAAGGAAGTTTGGGGCTACCCAGCACAGGGAGATCTGCATTCTCCTTGGCCTGCCATGCAGTCCGAGGGACAGGCTTAGACTGCATTGTAGGAAACAAGCATTGGAGGCACGAGGCAAGAGGCTCTAGCAGCATACAGAATGGGACTTCTCCTTCTTCAGCTGCTTTTGAGATTTAAGGTGGCCAGAGGATGGGTTACTTGTGCCCTAGCAGAGCTCTGCACTGATTTTCTGTTTCATAAGATGTCACATGTCATCTGAGGAGCTCTGGGTTGGCATTTGGAGCACCCTTACCTCCATTCTGAGGCAGGCTCACCTCACTTTCCTGGTGCCATCTCATCCCTGTCCCTGATGAGTTCAGCAGAGCAGGACAGATGTATCGGGAAGGCAAGTGGGTGGTTCTGACTGAAGACCCAAGAGCAATGACATCCCTACCCGGCTTGCCTTGCTGTGTTCTGTCTATCCCAGTGTCCCCAACCTGCCCCATTTACAATCACCTTAGATCAAGCCTTTGTCTGCCTATATTAATGGTGTTTACCTAATTCTGCTTTCCTTAACCAGGCTCTTTTTCTCTTTTGCCATTTTCCAGCAGTGTCTGGATGTAAGCCTGGAGGATGTCTCAACTCTCCAACTCCCCTTCTCTCCAGCACAAATGTTTCAAAGCTCGCAACTCTGCTCTCAAGCACAAATACAGTATGCACACCACTAAGGGGTGTGGCAGTACAATTTCTTGTATATATGGCTTTGTTATATGATCCTAGTGCACAGGACTTAGAGAAATGATTTTTTTCTTAATTCTCAGCCTGTTTGGGGAGGAGGCACTGTCTATTGCTGAGATGTGGGAACCGTGTGCTTCACGAGCTGGCATCAACCAGCTGTGGTTCTGGTTACTTACGTAAGGTCTTTGAACACTTGAACTGGTGCTCAAAAGGGAGTTTTAATTTGAGTGTAGAACGGAGACTAGGAAGGCCAAACAGAATCGCCCCAGGGCTTTGGACCTCCGAAGTGTCCAGGCTCCCTGCCCTCTGCTGCTCTCTGTGCCTTGGGAGGAGGTGGAAAGGAAGTTGTGAGAATAGACTGACTGGGATGGGCAGCTGAGTCCGCATCAGCTTGTGCCAGGTCTCGCCCCTGTATCCTCTCAACTCCCCCTCCCCCAACCTCAGAGAAGGGGTCCTGCTTCTCTGCACCTGCTCTTAAAAGCCAAGGAACCACCAAGACCCCAGATCCCACGCAGGCAGGCGGCATGGCACACCCCCGTCTCAAACCTCTCTACTCCAAACACTACAGCCCGTACCTTCTTGGCTAACAAAACAATGGTAGGGGTGGATCTTAGTGTGGTTCACGGCCAAGGATGTTGGTGACAGTGGGGTGAGCAGCAGGCACTACCTCTGTGCACGTCTTTGCTCATAGGAAGGCTCCATGTTTTGCGGGGTTTCCGATTACACTAGAATGATGCACAGATACAAAAGGCAGACTCCCAGAGCAACAGTGATCTTTTAAGCGTACCTTTTTTCCCTCAAATATTTGATTTTTTTCTTGTGTTTATTATCTCCCCTGATCCTCTAGGTTATGAACTGGTTCTTTTGTATTTTAAGTAATTCTCTCTCCTTTTTCCATTCATGTCTTATGAATAATTTATATATATAGTCAACTATAGTGAAAAGGGCCCAAGCGTTTTTACTAGTAAAACATTTTAATTAAATTCTGGCCGTCTTGAGGGATGAGAGGTGGTGACTTCTCTGTGGACGGAGTCCTATCCCTCTCCTCAGAGGTCTAGCCTTTCTCAGGTCCTCTTGTTCACGCTGCCCTGTCTCTGTTGCTGCCAGGCTTGGTGTCTCTCTCCATCTGTGCCGTGGGTTGAAGGCTGCTCAGCAGCAGCAGCTTGAATGAGGCTCGCCCAGCTCATTCACCAGGCAGCATGACCACACTGGAAAGAACCCACGATTTAAAAAAGAAAAGATTGGAACAGCAACACAAGATTATTCAAAGACCCTAAAACTTACCTTAGCCATTGTTGTTTGTTGTGACAAGGGCTTATATAGCCCAGGCTGGCCTTGAACTCACTATGTAGCCAAGGATCACCTCTGTTCCTGGACCTTCCCCCCAGTGCTGACATTCGACGTAGGTAGCGCCACATTCAGCATCAGGCTCGGCACGTGGCTGCTTGGTGTTGTGTTTACCATGTGTCCCCATCATGGAACATTTTGCTGGTGTTCTAGTGGCTCTGAGGGTCACCTTTGCTGTGAGGTCACCAGGCCTAAAGCCCAGCCTCACTGACCGTGCGACCACAGGCTACTCAATGTCTCTGTGTCCGTCACAAGTTGATCGGTTAAGAATAAACTGGTTTCTGCGTGGGTTTCCTCATTGCTGGACTAGAGTGTGTGGTAGCATGTTATCCTATAGGTCCATCCATGTCACTCTTGATGTCACCAGCTTCCTGACTAGCAGAGATCTTATAAGGATCCACCTCCCCTTTCTCCCCGCTTAGACCCAACTGTGCTGCTGCCTCATTCTGTTCTGACCCCCTCTGCCCTTCCATGACCCCACTTAAAGGGCAATCAGTTTCTTTTCAGAATCACTGAGGGATGCTGCTCCCTTCCCCTTCCTGGAGCATGTAGGAAGAAGGGGGAGGTTGCCGTGAGAGCCGCGGAAAGGAGTCCAGCCGGCCTGGCTGAAACAATTCTGTGCCCGCTGACACACATTTCTTCAGCGGCCCAAGCCGGGCTCTCTCAATGCTTTGTCTTCTAATGATCAGGATGTGTAAATGACCATGCTGGCCTCGGCGGTGGTCGCTCATGTCTTGTTCTGTGTGTGAGCTGAGGGCCCATTCTCTTGCTGGGTCTCTCATTAGTTCTAGACCCTCATGGACTGTTGTTAACTCCTTCATCTCAGAGACAAACTGCAAACTCTCTCAGGAACGGGCCAGAACCTGTTCCAGCCCTTTGCTTGTGATCATAACTTCTATTGTCTCCCAGCTACAAAGAAGAGTCTCTAGGAAGCCGAAGGGACTAGGCGTGCTGACAGTGGTCCTGGAGCAGGTGGTCACGGGCACCAGCCATGGTGGCCTTCAGTCTGTGGGCGTTTGTTCCCGAGTGTCCCCAAAGTACCACGGGATCTAAAGCAACTGCCCAGGAGAAGGTGAATGAGGAGGAGGCTGGGCCTGGTGTAAGAAGGAGGGAGGCTTCAAGAGAAGCTAGATATGGAAGAAGAGTCCATCCTCAGAAACAGGCAAATCTGGGGTTTAGTCTTTCTGGTGCCGAGAAGCTACTTTCCTCCTGACCATCTTTTAAATTTCAAATTGATTTTACCTAACCCATCACAGACATCCACCTATGTGAGTAACTACAGACCTGTACTTTAACATAGCCGCACGCTGCTTTATATGGATGCTGTGTAATTAGTTGAATCATTTACCTGTAGATGACATTAAGGGACGAATGTTGTGTGATCTCTTCCAAATTAGCATGCTAGAGTCTCAACACACAGGCTTGGCCGTGTTTGGAGATGAGGCTTCTAGGAAGTGATTGAGGTTAAATTAGGTGTATGAGCTTTATAGGGTGGGGCACTAAGCCAACAGAATTGGTGTCCTTCCTTATCAGAACATATTAGGGAACTTGCTGTGTATCTCTCCAAGTTCATGCAGCTGAAAGAAGGCCACATGAGGACAGATAAAAGCTGGCTCTCTGCACACTGGGAGAAACTCTCACAGACCCTGCCATGCTGAAAATCATCAAGGCTCCATCCTGCACAACTGGAGAAAATAAACGGATTGCTTGAGCATGCGGTCTGGGGGCTTTTGCCGAAGCAGCCTGTTCTAGTCTGGCTTCTCTTGCTGTGATAAACACCATGACCAAACCCAGCTGAAGGAAAAGGGTGAATTTCACCTTCCCGGCTCATGGTTCATCAGGGAGAGAAGACGCGGCAGCAGTCTGGTGGGGGGCGGGCACCGAAACAGGAGCCATGGAGGAATGCTGCTTTCTGCGTTGGTCCCAGGCCTATGTTCAGCTGCCTCTCTTCTACAATCCAGGCCCACCCGCCTAGGGATGGTACCACACACAGAGGCCTGGATCCTCCTACATCAATTAGCAATCAAGAAAATGCCCTCATAGATGTGCCCACAGTTCAGTCTGATGGAGGCAAATCTTTAATTGAGGTTTCCTCTTCTCAGGTGCCTCAAGTTGACAACCGCGATAGATCATCACACAAGCCAGACAAACCAATGCATGTGAACGTTTAAACCGTTTATAATTTCCCCTTGTTATAAACCATTGGTGTGGATCATTTTTTCTTGTTGTGTAATTTTGACTTGCTGCATCATAAGCTATTTCTTTTTCCACCCTTTAAATTAAAATGTCTTCTATTGTTAAATTTATGCGTATCATAAAGTCAAGAGTAATAAATGCCCTACATCCTTCCAGCTCTCTTTCAGCAATTGTCTCTAGTCCTGTGTCCACACCCTTAGTAACTGGGAAGGTGCTTGTCGCTTTGGAGCAGAGAATTGGGAATCTTCAGACCCTGGATTCAGGGGAAAGGAAAGAGCATGACTCTCCTTGATCAGTTACAACTATTGTCCTCTGCCTCTGTGTCATTATCTGTCCTATGCCCTCCTCTGTGGCCGTTTCCCAGTCGTTGGGCAACCTGTCTCTCTGAAATTAACTGTGTGTGCTACCTAACCACATGGCCAATAAGTCCCTTTGTTCAGCCTCAAAGAACTTGGGAAGCCCTTGAATGTGAAAGCCTAGAGTAATGAAGGAGGCTTCCAGCCTGCCCTCCTTACCAGCTTCCAGTGAGATCCAATGAGCACAATTTGTATTCAAGGAGGCTCTGTCTTCAGCTAGTAAGCAAGTGCCTCTGGAGAGGGGGAGGTGCGATGCACTCACCAGTTACCATGGGGACAGACAAGCTATAATAAATGTCCAGGATCCTAGCTTGAGGAGGTTTTCACAGTTTGGAGTAATTTCTTTGTCAATCATCTGTGAAGTCCCTCCTAATGAATCACTGGGCCTGGCTGCTCTTCAGTCGACTATCGGCCATGGGCATCCTGGGCGGAGGCCAATCTTAAAAGCAAAGGCAAGAGCATGGACCATCACTAATTTGTACAAATTTTGTAAACTGAGTGACCTCTGCATGAGTGAGATTCTGTGAGTCAGCAGAGTGGGTCACAGTTCACACAGCTTTTCGAGAACGCATTGGCTTCCTGGTCTCAGAGGGTCGCCATTGCTTCCCAGAATCCTGTGCAGCTAGGGAGAGGAAGTAAGGCAGTTCAGTGAAGGAAGAAAGGGTGTTCGGAGAGCCATAGGCACTCCTCTGTCTTAATGGAGAAGAACTTTTGCTTCTGTGAAGCCTGTCTGTGTTTGCTTAGTGCCACTCCACACACAAAGTGTCCTGTGCCCACTTAAGCATAGAAGGGCATTTTAAGGGTCACCAGGACCTACCGCATTTACAGTTGTTCTGGAACTTTGAGCTGTGGCTCCCCATGGCTTCCAAGGCCCTCCATGACTGTGTCATCACCCTCTCTGGGGGATGAGGGAGCACTTGTCACCCCTACCCAACCTGCTGCAATCCTGGGTCCCAAACAGACCAGACTCCTCCTGTCCCTGGGAAGAGTCTCCTCTCCTGCAACATTCTCCCTGTCCTAGCACCTCACTCAAACCCACTTTTCCATGTGTGCCACTCTCTCCAAGGGAGTTCACCAGCTCTCTGCAAGGTGACCCATTTGACTTCTACTGATATGAGCTCCTAGCAGGGAGATGCGGGTCTGTGGCCTGCCAAAAGATGCTTCATGTGGAATAAAAGACTGCTGATTTTGGTTGAGTAGACAGACAGGCATGTGTGCTTGCCCGGGTGACCAGGGGATCTTCTGTGCCAAATTTCAAAATAACCCCTTCTTCTCTCACCCTCTAGGGAGTAGCTTCAGAATTTCTATAACAGGTGTTTTGACCCTGACCCTTTGTTAGTTAAGACAGTAGGATGTGCCCAAGGACAGTGATAAGGCTTGATTCTGATTTTTAAAATCAATGTGGCTAATTAAAAAATGACTCACTGAACTAAAAAACAAGTTCAGAAACAATTACGATAATTAAAATATCACCACCTTAATTGAGACCAAGCAATGGGCTTAAAAAATAACATTGATTAAAAAAATCTACATGAAGCTTGTAATTAACTGGCTTTTGAATTCATGGTGCTTCAGCTCAACAAATCTCTCTATAAATCAATTCATTCTTATTTTTTTCCTTGAAGAAAGATTTGTAAAAGTTATTTTGAAAAATTAATTGGTTGTGTGTTCTATACCAGTTGCCTCTGGGCTAGTTGCTGCTGGAAGGTGGGTGGAAGAGATGGCATTACCTTCACAGTCCCTGCGGTGCCCTCACTGTGCCCTTGCTGGCATTTTCTGGTCAGTTCCCGGTGAGTCCTGCAGGTGTTTGACACTGTAGCAGGGACACTGGGTTTTGTTGTCTCTGGAGGATGGCTGATTTCTGACACCAAGCATGTACACAGAGAGTGTGCGCTTTGGAGAGAGCCACCAAGAAATCCTCAGTGCCTTGACAGCAAGGCTCCACACCTGCACAGGGCTGTCCCTGTTGTCTGTCCTTCCTCCTCCCCTCCCCACACGGGCAGTTGGAAGGGATTCTCAAATACTGATTCTTTTTTTTTAAAAAGATACCTATACTAATTATTGGTTTTAAACATCACTGCTTTCTAAAAGGTTTCTTTGTTTTTATTTTATGTGTATGGGTGTTTTTGCCTGCTTGTCTCTCTATACACCATGTATACACAGGGCTCATAGAGACCAGAGGAGGGTATTGGAAACCTTGGAACTGAAGTTACAGATGGTTGTGAGTTTCCCTGTGGGTGCTGGAACTCAAACCCAGGTTCTCTAGAAGAGCATCCAATGCTCTTAACTGCCTGGCCATCTCTCCATTCCCTGATTATTATATTTGGGGATGCTATCAATACATTCTTCCCACTACTCCTCTTTTCCAACTCCTCCCGTGTTCCTCCAGCTACCCTTTCTCAGATTCATGACCTCTTCTTCTGTATTTACTACACACTCACACACATGCGTGCACACAACACACACACAGCACCCCTGTCGAGTCCAATTAATGCTGTCCTTTTCTACATATGTGTAGGTCTGATCCCTTACAACTGAGATCCTGTCTCTCAAAATAAATCTAAACTATTTCTCCCCATCTCAGCGGTTATGATGCAATAGTAGCACTTGTAGGTTGGGGTTAACCAGCAGCTATGCAATTAGACCTAAAGGCCATTCAATAGGAGGGAAGTCAGGCCTGGTATTCTCAACCCAACCAAGAACCCGTGGCTACAGAGATCAGAGGCCCTAGAGGAAAACCTAGTACCAGTGTATTCCCCAAGCCACAAAGATTCCTCCGTAGGCCTGGAGACATGTACATCCCTGACATCTTACCAAAGAAGTTTCTTTCTTTGGAGAAAACTTTCCAACTAATCAAAGTGCAGAGAACATATGACTCTGGGGTGCCCAGTCCCAAATGGGACCTCTACACTAGAACCCCAGACAGAGGCTCAGGGAACATTGAGGGAGCAGGGGCAGAAAGATGGTAAGAACTCAAGGACCAGGACAACCGCTGTGAGATAGTTTCTTCTGCATAGGACATGTTGCCTCCATGACCTCCCACCAATATGGCTACCTGCCTGAGACCTGCAGAGACCACACCAGTCAACATGCTGAACTCTCACCAACATGGCTGCCTACATGAGACCTGCAGAGACCACATCAATCAACATGCTAGGTGGCAGGAGGAAAGTCTCACAAGGGCCCACCCCTAGATGAAATGCCACTTCTAATTTGATCTCCTACCTGTTATTTCTTTAGAAAGAGGAGCCAGGCAGTCCTGTGCTGTGTCAGGGCTGGGAGCCTTGTGGCTGCTGCTCAGAGCACAGTAGACCTGGACTCCGTGCCCTCTCAGCCCCCTTCAAACCAAGCACGGCCGCATTTCAAAGCAAAGTGAGTGCCGCTGATGAAGCGGAGGCTGACCCCTTGATTTGTGAACGTTCCGCTGTGCTGTGAAGTTCATTTACTCCAAACAATTCACAGACATGTTTGAAGTGCTCAGACCCTCATAACTACTGTTGAGCTGATCGGACATCTCTGTGCAGATCGTTGCTATGCACACCGACTTAAGTAGTGGATGGCTGACTGACTCTCGTTTGCTCATGTGATACTGAGGATTCAGCGTAGGACCTCACGACTGCTAGGCAAGGCTCTACCCCAAACTCCCTTTTTATTTAGAAGTGGGGTTACAGGCAGTTACCCAGGAAGGCCTTCAACTACTTACGATTCTCTCAAGTAGCTGGGGTTTCAGGTAGCACCCTCAGGCCTGGTTGACTATTGGTTAAAAGATTCACATTCGGGATGGATATTTTGCTTATTAAGGATGTCCTGGCTTTTTACATGGTAAGGATTACCTCCCGTAGTTATCCTACTAGCAGGGTGGCAGATGATGAGAACACAGGGAATTGAATGGACATGGGTCAAGTGCCTCTGCTAGGGGGTGGGGATAGGTGTCGCCATGTCTAGAGCTAGTAGGCGGAGCATGAAGCTCAGTGTCACCTTCTGGTTGAGTTTCGGGGCTGGTAACTGTGACTCCATTCTGAGGGACACACTGGCAGGGTGTGTTGTATCTCACAGCACCAGGCCCATGGACCCACCTTTTACTCCTTACAGCCCAGAAGGAGTCTAGAAAATGGTGTGGTGGGCTGCCCACTTAGAGTCTGGGCTTGTCAATCAGCTTTCTAGATGATCGGCTCTACCAGAACAAGTAATAGGACAGAGTTTGGGTTGATAGAGCAGTATGCAAATTTCCATCGTGCCTCTCACCTGCCACTCTCTTTAAGACCAATTTAAATGCAATGTGCATTTTGTTCAGGGCCCCCTCTCTGGATGCCATGAGGGCTAAGTGAGAGAGTGAACCAGCTAGAGGAGACTGACCAGAGACACCTGGGAAAAGAGACCCTCGATGGAGACTCCATCAGACTGACTTGTGAGTCTGTCTGTGCAGCTCTGGATCTTGAATCCATGAAAGAGAGACTATCCCACGGTGGGCAGTGCCACCGCACACAGGTGGTCCCACATTGGAGTGGTGGTTGAACATGCAGCTGTTGGAAGCCAGCCAGTGAACGGCTCTCCTATTTGTTTCCTGTCTCTGCTTCTGCTTGAGTTTCTGCCCCAACTTCCCGCAGCGGTGGACTGCAGTTGGGGAGATTTAAGCCGAATAAGCCCTTTCCTCCTCCCTAAGTTGTTTTTGGTCTTATTTATTACAGCACCAGAAAACAAACTAGGGTAATGAGCTAATCCAATTTGAGGGCTTAGTGCACCGCCTGTATGTCAGACATACTGGATTGAGTGCCAGCGATTGTTCCTGTAATTATGAAGCCTTGTTACCCACTCTGAGAACAAAACACAAACCTTCAAACCCAACACATGTATGCCACGTGCTTACCATCCTAGATGTAACGACGCCTGCAATGTATTAACGAATGGCAGCTAACAAGCCCTAACCATCCATAAAGGAGCTGTTAGTATCCCAATTTTGCAGAAGAAGAAATGGAGACATAAACTGGTTGGAAAACAGCCAAACTAGAATGCAGTACCAGAAGCCCTGGAGCTGAGGTCTGTGCCCTTTCCTGCCTTGTACAGTTGCATTGTTCTGTCCACCTGGGTGGCAGTGTGGACATAAAACGTTTGCAGGAAGTCAGCTGCAGAAGCAAAAGAGTCCAAATTCTACTCCAACATCTGTCACAGACATCAGATAGTGTTGCAGAGTTCGGCACCCATCGGGGAGGCCAGCCTGAGATTCACCGTCTCTGAAAGCCTCTGGGGCAGAAATTCCAAGGCT
>LOEQ01002839.1:169483-179869 GCA_001685075.1 Bramus lutescens | reverse complement strand
CCTTTGCCCAGACTGAGAGCTGCAGGCAGGATGCTCGCCTTTGCCCAGACTGAGCCTCAGAGCCCTTTGCACTGGGGCAACAGTGAAGGCAGGAGAGTGGCAGCTGCCTCCAGAGGCTCCTCTAGACAGCACTGAGAGGCTCAGTGATTGTGACCGACTCTGTTCATGCTCTTGGAAGCAGGAGAAAGAGAGCAGAGAGACCCCAGTGGAGAGGAGCAGCCTGATAAATGGTCTGGAGTCCAATTCATGGCTTTGATTTTCTGTTGCATAGAAAAGGTCAACCGTAGAGGCTTTGTGACTCTGGAGAGTTACTTGGTGGCTTCTGTCCAACTCTAAGTGATTTTGCTTCATATATTAGAAAGTTTGCGTTTTTTGGGGAGAAATCCCGTATGGATGACAGATGCTACAGTTTGCCTTCCCCCCTCTGGCCATGTTCATTTACAACTTCCTGTCTTAGTGGGGGGGGGGAGCCAGACATCATTTGGTAATGAGAGCTCATTTCTGTGATTACCTTCAGCTGTTTTAAATAGTCTTTTGCTCTAGCGTTATTGCTGCCGTCTCCAAAGACCTTCCATGAGGAGTGAGCATAAGCAATACCTAGGGAACTAACTACATATTCTAGAGGATATGGGTTCTAGCCGCTCTGACGAAATCCTAGATGAAACAGAAACTTAAGCCCGTCAACTCTGGCTTCCGGTCCACACAGAAGCAACCCAGAACTGAGGCGCTGCCTCCAGACTGGGGTTTCCCACGGCCCGTTTGGCTTGGTATTCTGTCATCCACAATAATTAGAATAGTGAAGTTTTGCCTGTGGGTGTAGCATGGCTTCTGGGCCCAGCCAGTCCAGTCGAAACAGGCAATGAAAGCAGGAACCATCCAGAAGTCACCAGCCTCACCCATTCATGGCCCATTAGCCAGAATTACCTCACAGACCCCAGAAAAAGCTGCAAAGGCAGGTTAGTAGCCATGTGCCCATCTACTGTATGACAGCTATCTGAAGGACAGATGAACATGTTATCTCACGGCCGCTACCATGGTGACGTTTTAGCAGTGCTAAGGGGGCAGGTACTACTTGCTGAGGCCATGTTGACTACAATGCCTTGAGCTTCTGCGCCAAGTGGCCTTTTATTCTTTGTTATTTCAACAGGTTTTCAAAACACAGTGAGCCGGTTAGTCTTTGTCGCCTTGACACAAACTCTGGTTGTCTGGGAAGAGAAACCTTAAAATTGAGAAGGGGCCCCCATCAGTTTGGCCTGTGGGCAAAGTTTAAGGGCATTTTCTTGATTAATGATCAATGTGGGAGGCCCCAGTCCACTGTGGGTGGTGCCACCTTTGAGGAGGTTATCTTGGTGTGTGTGTGTGTGTGTGTGTGTGTGTGTGTATGTGTGTAAAGCAAGCTGAAAACACTATGGGGAGCAAGCCAACAAGCAGAGGTTGTCCGTGTCTCTGCCTCAGTTCCTGCCTCCAGGTTCCCGCCCTGCATTCCTGCCCTGACTTCCTTGGATGCTGGACTATATACACTGCGAGATGAAATAAGCTTTCTCCTTGCCAAGTCCCTTTTGGTCATTACCTTTATCACAGCAACCGACACAAACTAGGGCACACACTCATGAGTACACACAGTTGTTGGTCCCCAAGTAAAAGTTGGGGAAGGGAGAGAAACCGCTAAAGGATCAGCATGGTCCGGAAACATCAGAGTCAATATTTGAGCCCTGGTCTGACTGGGGTCACGGCTTTTACTTTGCAAATAAAAACCAGCTGAAGGAGCTTTGTGATTTGAGCAGGAGTTGCCTCTCTTCTACCAGGATCATGGTGTTCTATTTCACCAGCAGCAGTGTTAATTCATCTACGTACACTATCTACATGGGAAAGGATAAATACGAAAATGAAGATCTGATAACGTGTGGCTGGCCTGAAGATATTTGGTTTCACGTGGACAAACTCTCTTCGGCTCATGTATACCTTCAATTGCAAAAGGGAGAGAAGATAGAGGACATTCCAAAGGAGGTTCTCATGGACTGTGCCCACCTCGTGAAGGCCAATAGCATTCAAGGCTGCATGATGAACAACGTAAATGTGGTATACATGCCTTGGTCTAACCTGAAGAAAACAGCTGACATGGATGTGGGGCAGATAGGCTTTCACAGGCAGAAGGATGTAAAAATTGTGACCATAGAGAAGAAAGTGAATGAAATCTTGAATCGATTAGAAAGGACCAAATCAGAGAAGTTTCCTTATCTAGCAGCAGAGAAAGAAAGCCGAGACCGCGAAGAGAGGAATGAGAAAAAAGCCCAGATTCAGGAAATGAAAAGGAGAGAGAAAGAAGAAATGAAGAAAAACGGGAAATGGATGAACTTAGGAACTACTCATCACTAATGAAAGTTGAGAACATGTCTTCAAATCAAGATAGTAACGACTCCGATGAGTTCATGTGAGCTGAGCAAAGGACCCTGGGAGGAAATGAATGTGCAGACCATTACAGCTCTTTTGATTGCATCTATATTCTGAATTACAGAAACCAACCAACCAAAATTCTACCTTCATTCTACGTAGACATCATTCATTTTGGAGCTTTTTTTTTTTTTAAGTTGTTCCTTTTGCCGATGAAAAGAACAGATGTGTAATATAGTTGAAGAGAACTTACAGCTTTAGGAAAAGAAAACTATTTTTGGCAGGACATACGTCATTACCTGGTGAGGGCTGGCTGCCTTTGTTCTTGAGCTAGGCATTCGAGCAGACCAACTCTGGGAAGTGTTTCTATAGCTGTGGTCTGGAAAAGACGTCGCAAAATGCGTTCCCTATTTCTAAAATATCTCTGCTTCCATTAAGACTGTCCGTGGCTTACTCAGGCCAGCACCCCTGATGTCGATTTCCTGATTAAAAGAAGGGCATATGAGTTTTGAAGACACCCATTCCTTAAGAGTTGGATTTCAATATTGACAGGTTCTCTCTAGTTGATGTCAACGTAACTAGCCCAGCTCATAGCTCACTCCTCAAGGTTTGAGGGCCCCCATCCTAGCATCGTGGTTACATAACTGATCTTAACTAACTTTAAGAACTTGTTACCTGGACCTCAAGCGAACCAAGCTACCAATGTAATAACTAGGCTCTGGCGTCATTTCTCTGCGTGGAGGGGCCAGGACGGGGTGCTCTGCCAGCAGCATGAGTGACAGTTTGCCTCTTTTTTCTTGACTGTATCATGAAACAAAAGTCCACAGTGGATTGTGAGTTTTAGAGAGAATCAAGCAGTTTCCTAGTCAGCAAGTCATCTATCTCCTTACTTTGAAATAATATTTATTTTGAATTGTAACCGCAAAGTTGTAGGCTTGGTGACTTCATGTGGAACATCGGTACTGGTCTGAGCCACCTGCTGTCCAGTTGATACATTTTATTATAGTGTTTAAGGGAACCCCTGGAGAGACCCAGCAAAACAGTGAGAGAGGAGAGAGAGCAAAGCCTGCAGGGGAGTGGCGTGCAGATCATATTTTAGCATACTGCACAATGCCCACAGCACTGGGCTGCTGAGCCAGCAGAAACAATTTCTTCAGCAAGTGTACCAACTGTCATCACTGAAGTATGGGCAGAACCAGAAGAGTGATGATGCATGGTACTCCAAGTAGGGTATGAGCTGAACTGGAAATTTTCCCTGAAGCGTAACTCATTAGCCAGATTTGAGGAGGAATGGGAGCCAGCCTTGGCTTGAGGGGACACAGGGACCCACAGGCCTTGGCAGGAGATGGGAAACTCCTGGGTAGCATGGGGTTCCCCTCCCCGTCCTTTGGCTCCTTGCTCTACCTGACTTCATGCTACAAATAATCCCTTTCTATTTGCAAAGAGTGTGGGTTCTGAAACCCTCAGATTCCCTTGCTTTCACATTAGGAAAATTGCCCTAACCTGTGCTAGGATCTCAGGGAAGGCCTCTAATTGGCTCATTTTGAATCAAAAGTCTTCTCTTAACCAAGCCCTTGTCCTGGCTAATTAGGCTATGTGAGTGGCCTGCTCTGGCCTCATGAGCCCCATTTCTCTATGATTAAGAGAAAGACGTTTTTAACAGCAGAAAGGCAGGGACCACATGTTAGACCAGGAAAGGGGCTCATTTAAAGACCCCTTTCCCGTATCCGAGGTGGTCGCTTCTTTGGAGTCATCACCTAAGTGGCATTAGTTTGAGCCAGTGTAAGAATATTTAAGACCATACACGTACATATGTGTGTGTGTGTGTGTGTGCGCGTGTGTGTGCATGTGTTTACACGCCACATGCATGCATTCATGCCTACTTGATCGAGGCCACATGAGGATGTCTGATATTCTCCTCTATCACCCTCTGCCCTGATAACTTGAGGCCATGTCTCTCACAGCCTTGCTGGTTTAGCTAGACTGACTGACTGGTCAGCTTCTGGGATCTGTCTCTCTCCACCTCTTAATGTTGGATTCAGGCCCAGGAGCCAGTGCCTGGCTTTTATGTTGGGAGTTCAAATTCAGGCCTTCTTCTTACATGGCAAGACTTCATATCTACTCAGTCTTCCCTTGAGCCCTATCAGGAACCATACCTATAGAAAGACACGTGATTAAAAAAAAAAAGACCTTTATGCTGAGAATGTTGTCTAGTTAAAGGAGAAAATCCCTGAAATATAGAACCAGTACTAGTTGAATGCAGAATTCTCTGAAGCCATTTGGCCTAATCCTTAAAACTTTCTGCAGAACAGGGGGCCCGTGGGTCTTCAGTTCTCTGCGCCGTTTTCCTTCTTAGATATGCCAAGATAACGCTGTCTTTTTGGTTCCTGAGGATGAACTTTTGGGGAAAATGGTTATTGTGACATTTTCAAGAAACACAGACGTTCAGATGCCATCTATAACAAAAGGCATCCCAGTGGATTTACCCAGACTTCTTCAGCATGCAGATTCGTCACAGAAGTTAGAGCAGAAGGAAGTGATTCAATTAATTATTTCACCTCTTTTTTTTATCTAGGTCCTTTATGCAAACACACATTTAACCAAGATTTGAAAAAACTATTTTTAATTTCTTCTTAGATGCCCCAAGTAAAACATCATATAATTAGTTAATCCATTTATTAAAAATACATTAGGGCGGGGCCTCTTTGCTGTCACTTCTGCTGAACACACAGTTGACCTACTTGATGAAGCACTTATTTGAACACAGTGGGGCCTGGTGCCCCTCGTCAGACGATGGATGCGGTAAAACTGCAAAGCACCTGAGACCTCTTCTTTCCCACCCTTTAGAAGACCGAAAGGTCCCTGGCCAGAATGAGTATGCTCAGTGCTATAAATCTAATTAAGTCATTACAAACAACTTTAATTAAGTTACCATGTTGCTGTTTTCTTTAAAGGGAACAAATACAACATTCCCTTTGGCTATATTGCTCACCTGGGTAAAGCCATGCATCTTTCTCAGTGTTTTCCAAGAGAACAATTCAGTCTCAGAGTCGGCAGCACCCGGAGAATTCTGCTCACTTCCCGAGCCTTGGACCGGGACCCATACGACATGTGAGGGAATTAAGGAGCTCCTCATTCTGTATTAGAATGTGGTGTACACTCACCTGAACTATTCTGTACTTAGGTGTTGAAGATAATTACTGTAAGGGTGATCTCACTTTTACCAAGGCGATTTTATTCTCTTCTCTGAAGTCAGTGAAGAGTTGGGAGAATTTTGTTTTGTCTCCTTCAGTTTAGATGACTGCGCTCAGAACCTTCTGCACAAGTTAGAAGAGGAAAGCCACTCTCCAGGGGTGGGCAGCTCTGCTGGACAGCTAAGTCCAGATCAGTGAGATCCGCAGAGCGCATACTCCAGGCACTACAGAAGTTCTGAAGCCCAAAGTGTGTCATTCCCCCAAGTTCTCTAAAGCCACTAAGAACTGCTTTGGCACTGAAGTCTACAGGCTCCAAAATAAATGCACAGAGACTTAATATTGATTACAAATACTCAGCTGATAGTTCAGACTTATTACTAACTAGTTCTTACAATTTAAATTAACCTATTTCTATTAATCTATGTGCTGCCCCGAGGCTCATGACTTTTACCTCTCTTGCCTGCCCTGCTTCCTTTCCATCTGGCTGGTGACTCCTCCCACTCCACCCTCCTTCTTCCTGGTATCCTTAGTCTGGTTTTCCCACCTAACCTTATCCTGTCCAGCTATTGGCCAGTCAGTTTCTTTAATAAATCAATCACAGTGACATACATTCAAACAATGTGATGGAATTTTCCACACAAGTCTGATGATTTTTCTCTGTCACCCTAACCCCAGCCTCTCTCCAGTAGAGTGAATGGTAGATAATGGCATGTATCAGTCAAAGTGGGGTGTGATAAAGGTGTCCATGTGCAGGATTAGGGCACTTTCTCTCCTGCTGTTTAACTTTTTCCTCCTGAAAGCAGGGTCAGCTACTTGGGGTCCCTTTGGAAATAAGTAATGCACACCCCCAAATGATGTTATGCAAAGGACAGACAAAGGTGGAACAGACAGCATGCACCTTTTTATTATAATATTTTAACTTTTATTTATTTGTGGCAGACTTCGAATCCAGGGCTGTGTGGATACCAAGTACAACTACCGCTCAGCCGCTTCTCCAGCCAGCTGCTAGAATTTGCACTTAACTCACAATGATGGCAGAGACTAGATTGAGCCTCCCTGAGGGAGAAACTGTGTTCCTGGGATTTAAGCTATGAGGCTCAACCTAAGTGTGTCTCCCCAGTAAATCCTCCTGCTCCCCTTGGGCCAGATAACACTGTCTCTTTCTTCTGAATGCCAACACCACCATGTGTTTCCTTTCTGGAGTGTGTTGATTGCCTTGCAGGAGCTGTCTGCGTGCCTGTACTTTCCAAGTGTGTGATAGTCTGGAGGTAATCAAAACTGTCTGATAAAAAGATATCTAGCTATAATGCACAAATCATTTTGAATGATTAATTTTGGAACATCTAAGCCAAATCCTGGTTCAGAAGCAAAGGGCACTAGAAGCCAGGTAGCATGCTGACCCCTGCTTTGCAGTTTAGGGAGGTAAAATGCTAACCTATCAAAGGAGCACTGGAAAGAGAGCAGTGTACAGACTGAAGAGAACTCCTGAGGTTCTTGGTGGGAGCAGAGATGAAAGCCCCGTCTGGGTATTCATCTTGAGTTCGAGGTGGTTTAGAGTTTAGGTTTGTTTTCTTTTTTTTTTGTGTGTGTGTGTTTTTTAATCTGCTTGGTACTGAATCAGGACTACAGGAACACTGTGAGTCTCAGCTTAGACTCTAGATAAAGAACAAGGGTAAACCTGTAATACTGTAACGAAGAGCACACATGCACTCAGGGATGGCAAGCATGGCACAGACAATGTCTCAAACATACATAGAACAGAGGGATGAAGTAGTGTGAGAAGGGTTCATGGCTGACAAACTGTCCTGTGGCTCACATGATGTGGGAGTTCCCTCTGTGTGCTGTGATTACCATTAATGAATAAAGAACTGCTTTGAGCCTATAGCAGAGCAGGACAGAAAAGAAGTAGGCAGGAAAAACTAAACTGAATGCTGGGAGAGAAAAGGTGGAGTTAGGGAGAAGCCATGTAGCCTTGGTTGGGATCTTGCTGGTAAGCCACAGCCACGTGGTGATACACATATTACTAGAAATGGGTTAAATTAAGATGTAAGAGTTAGCCAATAAGAAGCTAGAGCTAATGGGNTTCCCTCTGTGTGCTGTGATTACCATTAATGAATAAAGAACTGCTTTGAGCCTATAGCAGAGCAGGACAGAAAAGAAGTAGGCAGGAAAAACTAAACTGAATGCTGGGAGAGAAAAGGTGGAGTTAGGGAGAAGCCATGTAGCCTTGGTTGGGATCTTGCTGGTAAGCCACAGCCACGTGGTGATACACATATTACTAGAAATGGGTTAAATTAAGATGTAAGAGTTAGCCAATAAGAAGCTAGAGCTAATGGGCCAAGCAGTGATTTAAATAATATAGTTTCTGTGTGATTATTTTGGTTCTGGGTGGTCAGGAAAAAGCGGCCTCCTCCTACACTCACATACCCCAGGGATTTCAGTGTGTGTAGGCAGTTCATATTTATGTTTTTGGCATGCTGTAGGAGATAGATCACTTCAGATAGTCCTGAGTGGAAAGGCATGAGGGTGCCTGGAAGAGCTAGCATGAATCCCCACCTTCCACACCTGAAGTCTTCACAGGACTCCCTCCAAACCCTGCCAGATAGACAGTGATTCTTCAGAAGGAAATAAGCCGCAGTGAGAGATGACATAAGCAATCAAGAGCAGAATTAGACCCCCACAAACTGAGTGACAGACTTTAAGATCCAGACTATAAAGTTCAAATGCTCAACATGTTTAAACACAAAAGGCAATTTAAGACTTAGATGATAAATTATACATTTATCAAAGGCTGTCAGACTAATTTGAAATGTCTGGTATTGAAAGATGAAATCATGAAAAGCATGTCTTGACAAAGAAAGCACGCATCTACACTGCTACACAAAGGCTCCAGCCCCTTCTCCTGCATTGCCATAGCTTAGGTGGTCCCTCAGGAAAGACACTGATCAGTTCATGAAGGGTTACCCCCATAACCTGAGTTCCTCCCACTGGTCTGGATGGAATGTCTCCCCAAGGGTGCTGTGTTGAAGGCTTGATCCTCACCCCGTGCTGTGAAGAGGCCATGGGGCCTTTCAGAGGTGGGACCTGGGGAATTCCAGTTAACTCCTGGAGGTCATGCTCTCGGAGGCCCCGAGTTCTGCCTTCGGCCCTTTTGCTTCGTGGTCACTCTGAGTTGAGAAACTGCTCGAACATTTGCCACACCCGGTGAATCCATGCCAATCTGTGGTTCCAAAGCAGGGACTCCAGCCACCGTGGACCAAAGCCTCTGAGAACATGTACCTACATCAATTGTTTCTCCTCCTCTGATTTTCTGGGCATTTGTCACAGCCACAGAAAGCTGGCCTAGCCTGAGACCTTACTTCCCACCGTTACTACTTTGAGAAATTACATTCTTGGCATCTGAACTTCTCAGCCACACATTCAAACCAGAATGCCATACCATCTAAAGAATACCAAGAAACAAAAAGGCATCAATTATTGATACATTTAATAGTGTAATGCATATTAAAAATAACTATGCCAGGAAAAAAACAGATACAAAATAGTATATGTTGATTACATTATTAAAAACTTCAGGGATAGAGAGAACACTCAGCAGTTGAGAGCACTGACTACTCTTCCAGAGGACCTGGGTTCAATTCCTAACCCCCACATGAAAGCTCACAGCTGTCTTTAACCTCAGTTTCAGGGGGCCTGATACCCCCACAAGGACATATATACAGGCAAGACACCAACGCTCATAACTTAAAAAAAAACATTCTGAGCAGACTAAAATGCATGGCCATCATAAAAATATTATATAGATTTCTTTGGGGAGGAAAGGAAGGGAGTGGAGAAAGACATATAGCTCAATAAAAGCAATTTTAAAAATAAATAAAAAACATATAGGCAACAACAGCAAAAACTTCATAAAATGTAAGGTAATCTTTACTGATAATCAGGACAAATCAATGGTTATCTATAGTAGGGAGTAGGTTAGAGAAGAATAAAAAGGAGGGATTTCAAAGGTATGAAGAAAGCTTGAAGGACAATGGAATGTTAGCTAGCTGGATTATGGCAATTATTTTGTAAGTGCATATTTACACTTACCAACGCTCCCTGAAGTTTATACTTAAAATATATAGACTTTTATATATTGATTATACATCGGTATGACTATTTAAATTATTTAAAAAAATCAGGTCAAGGGGGCTGGAGAGATGGCTCAGTGGTTAAAAGCACTGGCTATTTTTCCAGAAGACCGTGGGTTCAATTCCCAGCACCCACATGGCAGCTCACACTTGTGTAACCCCACCTCCAGGGGAATCTGATACTCTTACACAGACATACAGACAAAATATCAAAGCACATAAAATAAATAAATAAGTAAAAATAACAAATAACTTTTTTTTAAAATAAGGGGTTTGTGCCAAGCCTGCGGGGTGTTCAAGGAGCAGCAGGTCTCTGCAGTTGCTCCCCCCCGACTCCACATTTCTTAGCTGGTTGCGGGTATCCCCCATCAGTTAGAGAGGCTTTGTTGTTTTCCATCTAGTCTGGATAAGGAAGAATGGCATTGATGCTTTCCAAACTTTTTTCCTCCATTCATGCAACTCTGAAACATATGGAATATGTGGCTCCCCATGAGAACTCCCCATCATTCCGGAGTCTCCTTCATGGAGAAACTGCTTTTGTGGTACATCTTGGATTTTGCCATCCTTCTAGGTAGGACACCTGCTTTCCATGTGGTGAGGTTGCTGTTTCCTCTAGCTCTGAGGGAAAGAGATTTGGAGGATGGAACATCAGCCACAACAGCTAACTGGGG
>LOEQ01002839.1:151217-169474 GCA_001685075.1 Bramus lutescens | reverse complement strand
TGGCAGAGGAAGTCTCTTGACACCTATGCATCTGGTGGCCTTTCAGAGAAGGCTCACTTAGGTGGGCGGATTGTGAATTCTGGCCAGCTAAGTGTCTGCCGTGGGTGAAGCCAGGCTTCCTGATCAGTGTGACAGGTGTCATTCATCTTGTAGGTGACAGAGGGGCAAGGGCCACATGATTACAGGGGCCGCTTTATCTTCTGCCTCTAAGGGGCTCTAGCTCCATTCACTCAGGCCTGTAAGTCCCCACATCAGGAGAAGGCCATGGACTTTTCTGGAGCCTGCCTTGGGCCCCTCTTCGCAGGTAGCCCTCTGGAGTCACAGGGGCATTGGTTATACACTTAACCCCTGATGGCTACTGGTTCTAGACCCAGGTTGTTTTTTATATCTAGAGAAGGCAGACATGGGAAAGATTGTGATTTGGACATAAAATAGGAGGAGGAAGTGGGCGCATCAGTCATGGGTCAGGCCTTGTCCAGAGGTCAGTCCACCTCTGTGTTCCAGTCTCCTTCTTGGCAAGTGGGACTGAAGGGTCTTTGTGAGAAGCTGAATTAATACAGACTAAGTTCTCAGCATCTGATGCGTCCTGTAGATCTATTCCTATTTTCATAACTCTCCCTATCTGACCGAGTCTCTCCTCTGGCCCTAGGGCCTCAGCTTTTCTTTTGTTCCCACATACATGAAGTTTGTCATGCTCCATGCCCCAAATGGGCAGCAGGGACCTCTTGTTGAGGATGTAACCTGCAGCAGTCCTTGGCTGTGGCAACAATGCTTTCCTCATTGGTGACGTCATCTCCTCCACTTCCACTCCAGCAGGACAGATGCTCACGCTCGTCTCTGTAGTGATTCTCAGGTTCACTGTCGTTCATTTGACCAGTATGTAGCAAGCAAGGTCAGGTGTGGGAGCTCCGGTGTGAAGTAAGGTGGGCCTGCATTTGGAACTGCCTTGCCTCATTTTGTGAGTCCATAGCAGGAAGTGGAGAAAACCCCACCTAGCTTGGCAGGTGTGAATGTCTGCCTGCCTGCAAGCTCCATGTGGCATCACTTAAGCGCAGCCTGTTGTTTACTTGGGTGCTTGCTGAGTCCTTCTGATGTGCTCAGCATGTGTGCGGGTGTGCGGACTGAGCCAGCTGTGCCTCACGGAGCTTGCAAACAAGAATGAGATGTTTGGGTTTTGCTGGAGTCTTTGAGCCGAGGTTCACATACTCCTGTGGCTGTGTTCTTTTTTTGTGTGTGTGTTAGCCATTCTATGTCTGTCAGATGTGCAGGGGGAAACCACGCAATGGAGAACCCTTTTGGGGAAACTTTCTCAGGAGTTGAACAAGGATAACTCTCTACCCACAGGGTCATAGACCAGTGTCTACTCCAGAGCCATCTTCTGGGTCCTTCTTTCCCACCCTTGGTCTGACCATTCCACCTTAGATCGCCCTGCTGACTAAGTAGATGTGGCCTGTGAATACCAGGGACCGAGCACTCCACTATGGTTAAGAGGAAGAGGCTCAGTAACACTCCCAAAGTCCCTTAGCGTTGGAGGAGGGGCCGCTTGTTTTTCCCGGCCACCCAGCTAGCTTAGACCCAAAATAATCACACAGAAACTATATTAATTAAATCACTGCTTGGTCCATGAGCTCTAACTTTTTATTGGCTAACTCTTATATTGATTTAACCCATTTCTATTAATCTGTGTATCGCCATGTGTCTGTGGCTTACCAGCTAATGTTCCCAGTGTCTAGCTCCGGCAGCTCCATGGCTTCTCTCTGACTCCGCCCTTATTTCATCCAGCATTCAGCCTAGCTTTCCCTGCCTACCTAAGTCCTTCCTTGCTATAGGTCCAAAGCAGTTTCTTTATTCATTAATGGTCTTCACAGCATACAGAGGGGACCCCCACATCACCTTAGTCCAAGACAGAAGAGCCAGATTCCTGTACAGCGTCATCCTGATTCCCGAAGTCTTTATTGAAACAATCTCCATTCAGAGTGATCTGTGAGGCCAGTTAGTGATAGGAAGTGTGTATGTGTGGGTAGATAGATGCAGTACATACATATTTTATAAGAAGCTTCAGCACAGGCTGAAGTTCTCTTAACCTTGTCTTGGCAAAGAGTTACAGTTAACAACACTGGCCAGTTCAGCAGTACTTAGATTCAGTTATAGTCTCCTGATTAGTTGTCCAGGGTCACTGCAGACTGTATTTCTGAGTCATAAGAGCTTCTGCTAAAGCTGTGTCTATGTTAACTGTGCCCTTTTTCCTTTCCCAGCATCCGACTGGACTTGCCCAGTCTGGAGCAGGTAGTAGAGATATGGGGAGGGAAAAACAGAAGGCTCCATCTTGGAAGACAGTAACTCCTCCAGTTGCCTGAGCCTCTTTGTGGTGCCAGCTGCTGTGTACCTGGCTCAGAAGTGGTTGTCATAGAAACGTGGTTTTGTTTTTATTTTGGTCTTAGGCCATGGTCATTGTCTTATAGTAACCTGGAAAGAGAAGAACATGTGAATAGAAAATGACCTCAGGGGTCACTGCAGAGAAGCTGAAGACCAGTGGGCTGCAGCAACCCTCAGGGGCGGTCCCCAGGTATCCTACCCTCACCACCCTATCATAAGCAGAGGACTTTATCACATAGGCTCAGTGTTGTCAGCCTACCAGACTTAGTGCCCTGAGGAGTCCACCCCCTGGCTAGGTAGGGCTACCCCTCGCTCCTGGCTGCCCACCACTCACACAGATGCTTCTGCTCTGTTGATATGATATCTGGCTGTGGGAGGGAATAGAGGTTCCAGAGGTTGCTTGGTTTTCACAGCTCATAGCCTTCCTTGATTGCACGTCTCACAGAGCCACATTTTTATTGCTGTACCCGGCATCTCCCCTGGCTTGCCATTTCAGTCTCTCTAAACAGTGTATTGCTTTGGAATCTCTTGTGCTTCTTTCCTTTCGTGAGGTTTGCATCAACCCAAGGCTAATAATAGCTAACGGCAGGGATGGAGAATGGCATGTGGATTGCAGTATGCTCCCCCCATCAGGGCCTGTCTCTCAAGAGAGCAGTACCCGGAGCAGGGAGTTGGCCATGGGTCCCAGTTCATCCTGTGCCTGGGGCTGCCTGTCAGCAAATTCCATCCTCACAACCACCGTGTTTTACATGATTCCACCTGCATATTAACAGTAGTGTCACTAACACTCATGTAGAGGTTTTTCCTTGCCTAAGCGTGAGTGATGGTGCATATCCGGGATCCATTTAACTGAACCAGGACAGTTTTGGCCTCCTGTATCCTGTGGTCTGCAAAGGGTTACCATTCCTGGTTTACTCACAGTGAATCAGGATATCCTGGTGCTTGTTTGGAGTGGCGCTGAATGGTCCCATTAGAGTCATTCACTTAGGTATTGATTGGAACCCCATGTTTAATGTGGCTAGATGGAGCTCTTGAGTCTCCTTGTCCCCAGTACTTTCACAAGCTTGCTGATGACCTATGTCCCGAGTCCATTGCACTGTGACTCAGGTCAAGCACCTTGGAGTCATCTTGATTCTTTGTTTTTCCTTTGCTCCCTGTAGCCAACCCTAGCTGACTTTGTCATCTTTGCCCATAAACTATACCGTGGGTTTGAATGCTAATCATCCTTGCCTCTCTCCACTTCAGTGTGCTCTCTGTCTCCATCAATACTTCATTGCAGGAGAAGTTGGAGAAGAATGTCCCTATCCTGCTCCCCCAGGTTCTGACCCCTGCCTTGTAGCCTCCTGTATCTTTCTCTCCATGACTCTGATCTGGCTGCTATGCAGGCCTCTTTCCTACATGCCGAACTCATCTCACACGAGGGCTTCATACATGCTGTTCCCTCTGCATCAACACTGCCCCCCCGGAACTTCCCGGATCTGGCTCCTCCATCATCCCGGTCTTAGTTGGAAGTTTGTCTCCACTGGGAGACCCTCCTTAGTTCTCACAGCCTAACTAGCTTCCCCTCAGATCCTTTCCCAGCCTCATTTCCCTCCCTCCTCACTCAGGATGCACAGGGTAGGAGGCAATGTGATCTCACCTGGGCGGTCATAAGGCCCCTTGAGGACCTAATAACTGATTTGCATAAAGCAAGGGATTTTAGGAAAGTGAGATTATGCGGAAGGACATGAAGAGCAAGGTCTGGGTTCCACACCCTGCCCCTTGCACGCCTGTGACCCAGCTCAGCACCGTTGAGCAGGACCCTTCCTATATCCAGCACCCACTATAGTGCCTAGCAGCTAACGGGGCCCATTGAATGTGGGTGAAAGGATGGTATGGAGTAGAGGAGAGTTAGCCTTTGGGAAGATGAAAGAAATGACCTGCAAGCCAGCTTTGAACGCTGAGTCCCCAGACTCATAAAAAGCCGAGTCATGTATGACACACGTCTGTGTATCTTATGTTATCTTATTTGGCCAGCTCCCTTGTATCCCTTCTCCCTGCTTGACTCAACCATTGAGTGCAGGACACCTAGAGGACCCAGGGCCCCAGTTTCGTTGCACACCTTCTACCTTTCTCCTGGTCCTGGCTCAGTTCCGTGGCTGGATTAGTATGTAGAGAGGTGGGCAGGGAGGGAGTTAGACTGGAATCTGAAGCAGAGCCAGAGAGTTGGATAAGAAAGAGAACGTTTCATGAGCACAGGAGACTCGCCTTGCATCTTGTCAAAGCTCTTTGCTTAAAAGCCTGAGGGAACAAAGACATTTTCCTTTTAAAGATATTTGCCTATTCACTGTATGCCATGGCCCCTTTCCTCTCTCAGCTTGGAGACTATAGAACGTTTGAGAGGTGGCACATACTTTCAAGATGAAACCCTACACAGCAACTGGACTTGACTGGTTTCTACTATTCGCTACTGCTGCCAGCAGAAAGCCTGCACACCAAGCTCTGGGCTCAGACTTGGTACCCGTGCTGGAGAAGGAGCTCCAGCTTAGCTTCCGTGTTGCTTGTGTTGGCAGGACACTGAACACCCCTGCAACAGAAGGTCAAGCACCCCCTGAGCAGTCTGTACACGTGTGTTAGATGTGAGGTGATGTGATCCACAGGGGAAGGGAGGCTAAGAGATGGCCATAGGCACAGCCCAGGGTGCCGTTCTCTCACACAGCCATATTAAAGAGAGATGTTCTGTGCCTCAGAGATGTGTCTGCTGGCTAATTACATCTCTGCAAGAAGTTTAGAAATTACACAGCAATTTTGATGACAAAAGGATGAACTTGAAATTACCATGTCATAGTACCTGGTTGGCTTGCTCTGAAGGCAAGCTCAACCCTCTTTCACTGAAATACAACCTTAAACCAGCAGCCCTTTCATGAGTGGGGTTTGTGGATTTTGGTAGAGAAAGTATTTCATCCATTCATCTCTGGGTTAGTTCAGCGTCTTCATGGGATCATGACCAAGTCAGAGAGAGAACCTGCCAAGACTCTAGTGTCCCTCCCTGGTATCTTTAATGAGCACTGGTTGGCACAGGTCCATAGGTTTAAATTCTCCCAATGGGGAAATGTCCATCTTTTCCTCTAGGCTGGAGATTGAATCCCTCCCAACATGGCCATCTCATTTGCCTAGAATGCAAAGCCTCACCCAGAGAATAGTTTGGGGCTTGAGGCTGCCCCCTACATCAGTCAATAGAACTTTTCTGATTCTAGAAGTCCTGAAACACTTGTCAAGCACCAGCAAGGGAAGGGAGGGGCCTTCACCCCTAGGATCCAGTAACTATAAACAGACTCATGTTGAGAAAGGACAGCAGGGGTTTAGTTCCTACAAAGTCAAAATGTGAAGCTGATTTTAGAACCATAAAGCTTTTAAATACAAGGTTTTTGGGGCTCAGAGGTTAAGAACATTGCCTGCTCTTCCAAAGATCCTGAGTTCAATTCCCAGCAACCACATGGTGGCTCACAACCATCTGTAATGGGGACTGGTGCCCTCTTCTGGGATGCAGGAATGCACACAGACATAATATTGTATACATAATAAATAAATATAAAAAATAAATACAAGGCTTCCTTTACTCTTCAAAAGAACTATTCTCAATTTCTATGGCGATGTCATTATCATTAAAAATAATATATGTCTGGTCTTCTTTTTCAATATCAAGATAATATCCCTAAATATGGTCTGAAGGGATTCCTTCAAACTTTCAGACTGGCCATTGTAAGGACTATCAAAGTCAACTGGCTGATAAGGACACTATCTTCAGAAGTGCTTGATGTTGGTCTCACACAGTGAGTCCTTACAAGGCCACCTAGAAGGCTACCAACTTGGCTGACCCTGTCTCTCCATGGCCCTTTTCCCTTTCTGTTCCATCAGAAACCAAACCAAGGGGGCTACTGATCTTGGTCTTTATCCTCCAAACTATGAACTACATGTACCTTTTATCATGATGAAGTACCAAGCCTGAGTGATTTTTTTTAAGCAACAGAAAATGAACAAATATAAATACAGGCACTGAGAGAGGAGGGCATTTGTTGCTGATATACCTCCTCTACTCACTTCCCCCGACATTTGTAAGTATTGGATTTGAGTAAGGACAGAGTTTGGATGGGCTGCAAATGGAGCATTGTGAGTAATTCTGCTGTGACTCAGAAGAGTCTCCAAAGGAGCTAAAATGTTTTACAGACAGGGTGAATAGCTGTGCCCAGAATGCTAATGAGTCTCAGATGGAAACGGAAGATGCACTTCTGAAAACTGGAGCAAAGGCCATCCTTATTATACCATTGCAGAGAGCTTGGGTGAGTGGCATTTGTGCCCTAGGCCTAGGGATTTATGGAAAGTGGGACTTACCAAGTCTAAGACTTGGGTATCTTGCAGAAGGATATTCTAAGGTGAATACTGGAGGAAGTCCCTGATGTTTTTGACAGATCCAGTAGGATTCGGGAATAGTAGCAGAATCTAAAAAATGGATTTATAATTAAAAAGAAAAGAGTGTAAGATCTGGTCCGTTCATAGCTTGACTCTGGAAGAAACAGAAAGACAAAACAAAAATGAAAAACAAAGGAAAACATGGAAGAGTCCATATGCCAAGAAGCTGGTTGTCTTCTACCTGAACGATAGAGGAAAGGCCTCACAAGCCTCTCAGAACTCTGCCAGTTTGGGCTCAGAGAAAGAGATGGGCACAGTGGTTTAGGCAACAGGTCAAAGGCATTCTCAAGGCCTCCCTAAGTGTCTCTGCCTCAGACATCTGTAGTTGGAGACTGTTCTTTTGTTTCTTGGATGACCAGACTGGAATAATCACACATAAACTACATTAATTGCAACACTGTTTGGCTGATATCTTAGGCATATTTCTAAATAGTTTCTACATCTTAAATTAACCCATTTCTATTATTTTATATTTTACCATGAGGCTTGTGGTATGTTACCTCTTGCTTCTTGGGCAGCTCCATGATACCTGCCTCCTTTCTTAGTTACATGGTATCTCTCTGACTTTGCCTAATCTTTCTATATATCTTTGTGAGCCTAAAGTTTTCTTTTAAATCTAATTTATCTTTTATTATAACTAAGGAGAAATATAGCTATCTGTCTTCAACTCTTCAAAGACTCCAGAAGGATATAATATTACCTAAGTAAACAGGAAGAATATTGTAAGCAACATCAAAGTTCTAGAATTGATAGAGATATCTTGTTGCCTTGAGAACCACCCAGAATTCTTCTGTAATGTTGGGACAGCCATCTTCAGCTTACAGGCCCGTAGTATCCAGCAGACTTTTCCATGAAGCAGGAAATTTGAAGATCTGTTCTGCCTATATTGGCAGTTTGTCAGTCACTTTTTTCTGTGTCCTTCAGAATGTCCGACAGATTCATTCACGAAGCAGGAATCTTTAAGGGCTGTTTCACTTTCTTTAGGCAAGTTCAGCAGTCATTTTGCTGTGAGTCCTGCATGTCCAGTTTATACAGCATACCATCAAGCAGTCCAAACAAGAGCAGGTTTTTGCCCAAATGGCTAACAAACTCCATAAGGAGCCTCTTCGANCAACCACATGGTGGCTCACAACCATCTGTAATGGGGACTGGTGCCCTCTTCTGGGATGCAGGAATGCACACAGACATAATATTGTATACATAATAAATAAATATAAAAAATAAATACAAGGCTTCCTTTACTCTTCAAAAGAACTATTCTCAATTTCTATGGCGATGTCATTATCATTAAAAATAATATATGTCTGGTCTTCTTTTTCAATATCAAGATAATATCCCTAAATATGGTCTGAAGGGATTCCTTCAAACTTTCAGACTGGCCATTGTAAGGACTATCAAAGTCAACTGGCTGATAAGGACACTATCTTCAGAAGTGCTTGATGTTGGTCTCACACAGTGAGTCCTTACAAGGCCACCTAGAAGGCTACCAACTTGGCTGACCCTGTCTCTCCATGGCCCTTTTCCCTTTCTGTTCCATCAGAAACCAAACCAAGGGGGCTACTGATCTTGGTCTTTATCCTCCAAACTATGAACTACATGTACCTTTTATCATGATGAAGTACCAAGCCTGAGTGATTTTTTTTAAGCAACAGAAAATGAACAAATATAAATACAGGCACTGAGAGAGGAGGGCATTTGTTGCTGATATACCTCCTCTACTCACTTCCCCCGACATTTGTAAGTATTGGATTTGAGTAAGGACAGAGTTTGGATGGGCTGCAAATGGAGCATTGTGAGTAATTCTGCTGTGACTCAGAAGAGTCTCCAAAGGAGCTAAAATGTTTTACAGACAGGGTGAATAGCTGTGCCCAGAATGCTAATGAGTCTCAGATGGAAACGGAAGATGCACTTCTGAAAACTGGAGCAAAGGCCATCCTTATTATACCATTGCAGAGAGCTTGGGTGAGTGGCATTTGTGCCCTAGGCCTAGGGATTTATGGAAAGTGGGACTTACCAAGTCTAAGACTTGGGTATCTTGCAGAAGGATATTCTAAGGTGAATACTGGAGGAAGTCCCTGATGTTTTTGACAGATCCAGTAGGATTCGGGAATAGTAGCAGAATCTAAAAAATGGATTTATAATTAAAAAGAAAAGAGTGTAAGATCTGGTCCGTTCATAGCTTGACTCTGGAAGAAACAGAAAGACAAAACAAAAATGAAAAACAAAGGAAAACATGGAAGAGTCCATATGCCAAGAAGCTGGTTGTCTTCTACCTGAACGATAGAGGAAAGGCCTCACAAGCCTCTCAGAACTCTGCCAGTTTGGGCTCAGAGAAAGAGATGGGCACAGTGGTTTAGGCAACAGGTCAAAGGCATTCTCAAGGCCTCCCTAAGTGTCTCTGCCTCAGACATCTGTAGTTGGAGACTGTTCTTTTGTTTCTTGGATGACCAGACTGGAATAATCACACATAAACTACATTAATTGCAACACTGTTTGGCTGATATCTTAGGCATATTTCTAAATAGTTTCTACATCTTAAATTAACCCATTTCTATTATTTTATATTTTACCATGAGGCTTGTGGTATGTTACCTCTTGCTTCTTGGGCAGCTCCATGATACCTGCCTCCTTTCTTAGTTACATGGTATCTCTCTGACTTTGCCTAATCTTTCTATATATCTTTGTGAGCCTAAAGTTTTCTTTTAAATCTAATTTATCTTTTATTATAACTAAGGAGAAATATAGCTATCTGTCTTCAACTCTTCAAAGACTCCAGAAGGATATAATATTACCTAAGTAAACAGGAAGAATATTGTAAGCAACATCAAAGTTCTAGAATTGATAGAGATATCTTGTTGCCTTGAGAACCACCCAGAATTCTTCTGTAATGTTGGGACAGCCATCTTCAGCTTACAGGCCCGTAGTATCCAGCAGACTTTTCCATGAAGCAGGAAATTTGAAGATCTGTTCTGCCTATATTGGCAGTTTGTCAGTCACTTTTTTCTGTGTCCTTCAGAATGTCCGACAGATTCATTCACGAAGCAGGAATCTTTAAGGGCTGTTTCACTTTCTTTAGGCAAGTTCAGCAGTCATTTTGCTGTGAGTCCTGCATGTCCAGTTTATACAGCATACCATCAAGCAGTCCAAACAAGAGCAGGTTTTTGCCCAAATGGCTAACAAACTCCATAAGGAGCCTCTTCGATGCCCGTCATCTTCTTGAAGTAGATTGGTGCTGCCAGGAGATGTATATCATTGACATGAAAAGTCCAAGTTCTTAAAACATTTTAAATGCCATATTCCATAGTCTCTGAAGTGTTGAAGATTATCTATGTAACTGAAATATATCTCTGTATATCTAGAAGGCCTAACTATCATAATTAAAAGATTGGTTATTACAGATGACTAGCTATTAATCTGTATTTCTTAACTATGTATTACATTTTTAAATGAGCTACACAAAGACAATACCTTAAACAAGAGAAGACATACATATACACAGTGTAACAAATTGACCTTAAATTTCTATCAATAAACCAAGAACCATACCAATGCAAATTATTCATCTCAATATCATATCTCCCTTTTTTCTTAAGAAAAACCTTGTTGTGACCATTAACAGTTTATAATCAACTCCCTTTAAATGCAAACAAACATTTATAAACAATCATTTTGAGAATTTGCACATAGTTTTCTCTAAATTGCTTCCTGCTCTTTGTTGGGTGAAGTATTTTTAGGGTTCATGGAGACCTTTCTGTGGGTCTTATTCCATCAAACCATATTAGCCTGGAAAGAATCCACAGGTTCTTATCTTCTATAGAAACAAAAGCAGAACCTCTTTTCCAAAGTAACATATCCTTAGACTCAAATTTTGAAGTCAAGATACCTTTAAAATATATATGTTGGTTTAGTTTAGCCGCCCCCAGATTCAATTATCTCTCTATAGTCAAAAAATTCAAAGAAAATGCAATAATATGCATAATCCATACTTTCTGTGTATTTTCCATCTTTACATGGCTTATTTTTCTTTACTCCTTTAATCTATGATCATCTGTACTCCTTTATATTACTTTTACTGTCTCTCTAAACACTTTATTTTTTAAACCTATTTATTTTTATGACTATCTATGTTCTTTTTCTTCTTTCAAGCCTACGTACATTTATCCAACACTGTGACCCATTCAGAGGTCTTTTTTTTNCTTAGACTCAAATTTTGAAGTCAAGATACCTTTAAAATATATATGTTGGTTTAGTTTAGCCGCCCCCAGATTCAATTATCTCTCTATAGTCAAAAAATTCAAAGAAAATGCAATAATATGCATAATCCATACTTTCTGTGTATTTTCCATCTTTACATGGCTTATTTTTCTTTACTCCTTTAATCTATGATCATCTGTACTCCTTTATATTACTTTTACTGTCTCTCTAAACACTTTATTTTTTAAACCTATTTATTTTTATGACTATCTATGTTCTTTTTCTTCTTTCAAGCCTACGTACATTTATCCAACACTGTGACCCATTCAGAGGTCTTTTTTTTTTTTTATCTGAATCTGTCTTTATTGTGTATCTGTCTGTAATCACTTTCTGACCAGGAGTACTTTTTTTTTTTTAAACGCTAAGAGGGTATGGCTATGACCAACTCCACTGCCCTGCCTGTTTGTTCTGCCCAGTCCAACATGGCAGAGGCATGTTCACCACCTCTGTGAACCATGCACACTGCCCAAATCCAGGGATGCCATGAGTCTATGTTGCCATTAAGCAATTTGTAAAATGATTACAGACCCCATTTAAGTACAGGCCCTCCAGAAAGAGCCAGAGTTTGTTCTGCCAGCGCAAACCAGAAAGGTGGATCATAAAGAAGTCATGCAACTTTTTGCTGCTAACACTAAGTCAAGTAGACTTCTCTTAAAGGAACCGTGCCTCTGCTTGCCAGCAGCAAACAGAAACTATCTGAAAAAATGTTGCTACCAAGAAGCTGTGTACTCTGTTCTTTTGTGTCTAGAATTCCTTCCCAAGCTTTCTCAGTTTTTATGTGGATGTAGTTGCCCCACATTGGCACGCCATTTGTAGTTTGAGACTATTAGCATGTTTCCTGGATGACCAGACCCAAATAGTCACATAGAAACTATATTAACTCCAACACTGTTTGGCCGATATCTCAGGCATATTTCTAGCTAGCTCTTACGTCATAGATCAACCCATTTCTATTATTTTCTATTTTATCATGAGCTCGTGGCTTGTTACCTCTTGCTTCTTGGGCAGATTCATGATGGCTGCCACCTTTCGCAGCTACATGGTGTCTCTCTTACTTTACCTACTATCTATATATATCTCTGTTTGGATTTCCCGCCTGACTGTACTGTTAAGCCATTGGCTGAAGCAGCTTTATTCATTAACCGACTAAAGCAACACATTTACAGAAGGACTTCTCACATCAGGCATCTGCTTTACTCTCTGCCTGCCCCAGTTGTGGTTCACGATGGCCCAGCCGTGGCTCATGTCACTGTCCCTAAGGCGGAAAGCAGCAGACCCTGCATGCTGCTAATTCTACAAGCATGCTAAATGCAAGAGCTATGGGGTTATGGCAGCTTCTACCGAGACTTTAAAGGAAGCCTGTGATGCCAGGCAGAGTGGCAGCTGTTGCAAAACTCATCCATCATTATGCTTAGTAGAGTTCAGGGAGTAGGAACCACCTCTCTTTAAGCCTCGGGAAAGCAACATTTATGCCAGGCATTATCTTGTAAAGCAAGTCCCAGAGAGTAGAGATGTGGCTGTGACTTGACAAAGTCATGCAGATTAGGGTTCACCTAAGTTCTGGAGTGGGGGCACTGATGCCACATTGTGCATATGCTGGACTCAGAACTTTAAGGTTTTATGTCTGTCCTGTTGGGTATCTATCTTGCCAAGAGCCTCGGCTCTGTCTTGTTTGCTCATCTTCCTTTGGGGAGGGATGTTTGCTTTGGTTATCCTGTTTGTTCTCGGTGTCACTGGATCTTGGAGGCATGTGCACGTGGCTTCTGTTTGATTTTACAGGCTCGCAGCTGCCAGGAGTTTTTCTTGAGACTCAGATGAGACTTTGAACTGTTTTTCAGCAATGCTAGAACAAAGTAAAGACTTTGGACTTCGGGGGATGGAAGGATTATATTTTTTTATTATAAGAACATTGTGTGAGGAGGTTTTTAATGTCTGTGGCAAGATTATCTGAGATGATCAACTGAAGAGAGAAAAGACTTGGGCTTATGGTTCTGGAAGTTTTGGAAGTTTCTATCCATCATTACTTGTCTCTGGTGGGCTGGTGGTAAAGGTAAAATGCCATGGAGACAGAAGCATACAGCAGAGAAAGCTGCTGAATTCATGATATCTGGGAAGCAGAGAGGGGTAGAGAAAAAGGCCAGAGACAAGAAAGATGGGTGGGTTCCCAATGGCTGACTTCCTCTGAGTAAATGAAGTTTCCAGTTTCTCTCACCTTTCCATAATCTACTTGGTAATGAAGCCATCACTCATCTCTCCATTGGTTAGTGGGAGAATTAGTTCAGGAGCCTAATGACTCAATCATTTCCCAAAAAGTTCTGCTTCTGAACACTGCATTAGGGCAAAGCTTCAGAACATGGACATTTCATCTCCAAACCGTAATAGACATAAATCTTCAACTTCACAGTAAAATGTTATAGTTCGGATTTCCTTTGAGTGTGTTTACCACAGGCTTACGTGGAAGAAGCTTATCGCCAGTGTGGCGGATTTGAAGTCATGGAACCATGAAGAAATGGAAATAAATGTCTTGGTACATGCCCTCCTACCCTTGTATGTGAGCGTCTCTTTTAGGCTCTAACTCCCCTTAGAAGAATGGGTTCTTATTGAGAGCTTCTAGGTGTACACAGCTCCAGGAAGCCTTTGTGACCTGAGCGTGTCATTTTCCAACCAGGATGCTGCTGCTCTACTTAGTATCCAGCCCCGCTCAGGGAGCAGTAGTCAGACATCATGATCCCGTACCTCTTGTAACTTTCTTGGAGGCTGGTTTACCTTTAGGAGAAGCCCGGTGATCAGGCAGAGTGAGGGGCGCAGAAAGCTCTAGCAGAAGCTGTTGGGCTCTTTTGTGGAATTCATCTCTCTTCTGCTGTCAGGCATCAGATTAACCCAGGAGGAGGCACAGGAAAACACAGGGGTTTCTTCAGTAAGAAAGATGAGGAGGGTTTACCTAGGGAATCCTTGTACTAAATGCTTTATGAGCACTTTAATCTCATTGGCCTTTAATTTAATAGCCCTTAAATGAGGTACTGTTACTTTCGGTCTGCAGAAGGGAGAATCGGGCTCAACCAGCATGCAGTACAGTTGGAATCAAGCTGAAGTCTGTCCTGCTGTGGAGTCCCCTATCAGCCCAGAATGACATGCCTCATGGAGCAAGGAGGAGTAGTTTTCAGGGGACAGGGAGGTAAACTGAGGCATCTGCAGAAGACAGCTTCCAACTGATCAGTTTGACTGGACACTTAGGGAGTAAGGGACATTATAAGGAACACACAAACAAGTTTGTTAAAACTACCACTTGCTGTGTTTGGTGTCCCTCCCTTACAACTGAGTGGTTACTGGTGGGTGACAGGAGAAAAGTGAGCCTTGTTAGGTCTCATACCCAGGGTAAATGGCTGAGGTTTAACAGATGGAAACAGAAGCTGGCTGCCAGCTTCTTCCAATGTCCCTTAGTCTCTGCTTGTTACAGAGCCCTTCTGGCTGGCATACGCCACCCCTACCCTAAACGTCTCCAGTCCAGGGACTGGGCTGCCCTTCCCTATACAATCCAACCATTTTGCTATGCCAGTCTTTTCGGCTCTCCAATCTGCTCTTTACCCTCCTGACCTCTTGGTCTGGTTCTCCCTTCCCCCCTCCCATTCTGTACCTGACTCAGGGCAATGCCCACTCTGGACTCTCCCAGATGTCCCTGCCCCTGGCTGTGCTCTCCCTTTTGTCTGTGAACTTCCACCTCCACCACGCCTTGGAGCTGTGCAGAATAATGTCTCCAAACTTGAAGCTTCGGTTTTCCTTTTCTAACAACTTGGAGGTCCTTCCTCACACTTGCCACGACACCTGCTTCTTGTGCCACTGTTCTGCCTTGATAGCAGGTGAGGGGGCCACGTGGGGGGCTGTCCGAGGCAGCCACAGAGGGAATGCTTGGATGCGAAGTCTTTCATAACCTCTCCCATTTCCTGTGGTTCTGTGTGCTGGAGGTCACTTCCTGTAGAATGACATGCTCGGTCATACTCTATACAAATGGTTTTCAGCCTTTTGACTTTAGGCCTTCTTGCTTTGTCTGGCTATAAGTGCAGAAGTTGGAAGATGGTGAGATTAAGGGCAGAACTCTGCTTTGTATAAAGTCCTTGCCTACTTTAGATGGGAGACATCCCGAGGGGCCTCTCCTTCCTTAGGGATTAATGTGAATGAGAGTGCGGTGGAGGATCTGGTGAAGTGGGCTGGCCGTGAGGGACTGGCTCACTGTGCAGCTTAAAGGAACTTTTGATGGAGATCGAAGAGTCAAGTATCTCTCTGAGAGAGAGAGAGAGAGAGAGAGAGAGAGAGCCTCCCTCCCCCCTTTCTCTCTCTCTCATGCATGCACGTGCAAGCATAGGCCCGCCCCTGTTCAGGCATACGCATGCGCCCTGTGCAAGCATACATCTGCACCCTGTGATGTCTTTCTCCTACAGAGTTTTTAGTGAAGCCGTACCTTCACTCTAGCATGTCCTACAGAAGACTTCTTTGGGAGGGTCACAGGTTATTCTGTCATCTTGTCTATCAGGAGCTTCTCAGTGCCCTCACTTCCTGTACCCCTTCTGGCATCTCCTGTACCCTGCCAGCACACCTCTTATTAGTGAAGGGAGCAGTCGGCAGTCTCCAGGACAGGGAAGAGTCTAGCTGCCCTGTGGCCCCAGGTTGAGCAGGAAGTTCTGGGCTGTGCTATGCTACCCCAGCCTTGACGTCCTGCCACCTCTGAGCTATGCCCTGGCTGCTCCATGCCACTGTTGTCAAGCAGAGGAGACAAAGCATCTCATGGGGATAGAACTAATATGCATTTATAAGTGATTGGCTCAGGTGCCCTGGGCTCCATCTCAGAATTGGAACAGAGACTCCATAACAGCTGTGGCTTCCCAGGTCTTTGTGGGGATGAAAATGGAGCTCAGGCACTGAGCGGAACCCAAATCACCATCTCAGGTAACTCTCCCCACTCCAAGCAGGACTCTACTTAGAGATACGTATGGTTGAGCATCCGGGTTAATGGGCCCACAGCAGACACACAGCAAGCAAGGGCTCAGTGTTGGTCTGAGACCCTTGTGCACTTGGTTTCATTACGATTCATACTTTTTAAATATCTTACTTTTCTGGACTATAGTAGGTGCTCATCAAATATTAGCTGAATTAGTGATGTTTTACATCTACCAAAGCAGTTATTTTTATTTCCCTTGGGTACAAGGTTCAACTTCCTGGGAAGATCTGAACTGAAGCTGGTTTGTTCCAGAGTTTCAATTAGAGGCTTTACCACTCTGCCATTCTAAGAAGCAGGAGGTACGAGGACTGCAGTGGCTGACATATTGCTTCCTCGGGAGGCCCACGGTGACATTCTTCTCAGGCAACACAGGGATAAAAGTAATTGATGAGCTTAATTATCTGTGGAAAGGACACGATGGGGGTGCCTTTCTGTCTGCCATACAGAATTCCCGGAGACAGAATTGCATACCATACAGCTTGGGCTCCACAAAGCTGGATATTCCCCCATCCCACCTTCATTCACAAACTTCTCTCTCAGGGTATGATGTTATGGTGCTTGAAAAAATCACTCTGTATGAAACACAAATTACATTAGATGGAGAGCAGCTAGCTTCCTGCGGATCACAGTTGGCCCGCCTTAATGAACTTTGGCCTGATTAACCAGAGTGATACCAAAATGTGCAATGGAAAATGGGCAGGGTAGGGGTGTGTGGAGCGGACTAGTCCGAGCTTTCTAACTTTGAAACGGGAAGTCCACAGAGTAGCTTGGAGCCAGCTGAGGGTGGAATTTATCATGAGTATCTGGGGCTTTGAAGCTTCACCCTATTCCCAGACCTTCGTAGGCCTGGTCCTGTAGTGGCCTGGGTGGTGGTTCTGCCTCCAGGCACACAGGTGGAAGAGAAAGCCAGACTGCTGGGATGGTTCCCCTCCTGTCACATTTCCTTAGAATCCTCATGCCTGGCATGTGTTGTCATTTAAGTATTTCTAGCATTCTTCACCACGACATCTGGTGTCTTCCTGTCCCCAACACCTCTTCCCTCATCTCTGGTTCCTACTTCTGCCCCTCTTGTACCAATTGCTCACTGAATGGAAAGGTCAGCATACATTTTTAGCATCTTACCCCAAGAGTGAGCTTTCTGCAAGGAGTCGCTCCTCCTCTCCTAGTACCCTGGTGGGTAGATCAGATCTGCTTCTTTCTGCAAATCCCAAGAAGTTGCACAGGTCGTATTTGGTGCCATCAGAGGCCTTGGTTCCACCCAGCTTCGCCAGTTGGTCTTTATCAAGTCATGACCACTACGGGGTCACTGGGCCATAGCTATGGTCTCAAGAGAAAATATCGCAACAAAGGGGAAGGCTCTACATGGAGACATTTCTGGCCTTGTAACGAGCAGTGAGACTGTTAGCCTCTGACTTTTGTCTAGGGGAACATTGAACAGGGTCAGCTCCTGGGCCACCTGGTCTGGCTGGCTCATCTCTCATTGGGTTCTGATAAGGATGGGATCAGTCCCTTTGGGGTGAAACCTGTAATCAGAAGGGAGGGAGGGGTGGCAGTCTTGTCTGCCCTCAACAGTTTCACACCTCAGTTCTATCATCAGAGAACGGACTGTTGTAAGGACACTTTATTACTAAATGTGTTTGTCACAGAGATGATGCCAAGCAAAGAAAACCCTCTTTGAGCTGTATGCCCTTCTCTGCTCAGCACCAAGAGGTCTTCCATCTCTAAGCAGTAAAATCAGGGAGTAATTCAAAGTTCAAGCTGCAGTTTCATTTTAAAACTATTTCCCCAGTCTTGCTGCATTTGGTCCAAAGTCTGCTGTGGCATTTTTTTGGTCACCTTTATCTCTGGTTTTATTTCTGCTGACTCTCATGAACATATCCAAGGCTTTATTCAGCAAGACCTTTGCGGTGTGTTTTCTCCAGTCAAAGGAGGGGTGGGGTAGAGAAATTACACCAAAGGGCAGCTATAAAAAGCAAGGTTGAATAGTGGCCCATAGTTATCTTGCAAAGGCCCAAGGTGAGATTTTAATGGCTATTTTGACCTTGGCGGATGTTACCTTGGGCCAGGAGTTGGTGGAAATGCTTGGTGGGCATTTGTTTTCTCATTGTCAGAGCTCCTTGAGGGTAACAGGGATGGAAGCCATCCTGACTAGCCTGTGAAAAAACCTTTGGCCATTTGCATTTCT
>LOEQ01002839.1:130896-142538 GCA_001685075.1 Bramus lutescens | reverse complement strand
AAAAAAAGAGTCTGAGACTCATTTGGACACAGCTTGCATGTGGGATGGAGTTGGACCCTACAGGGAGGCGCACTTCCAGAGGGTAGCTAGGGCTTCCCTGCAGGCAGCTGCAGAGGGGCTTCTCTGCAGTAGCCTCTTCTGGGGTGGGCGGGGCTGGAGGGATGGTTCTCCAGTGGGCAGTACACACTCAGCCTTTCTCCCAGTGGGCATCTTTTAGTCCTTCTCTTGGAGGTCTCCTGCTTTCACTCTCCTGAGCTGTAAGGAGCCCAGAGCCTCTTCAGTCCAGAGGATTTGCTAACACCTGCTTTCTCTGTTTTACACTCAAAATCAATGGCTTTTTCTAAAGTGACAGACAAGTTACGCTAGACCCTTTTACTAGCCCCCAAGAAGGTCACACTTTCCAGTTTTGTTTGGTTTTTAACTGCCGTGCTGTGAAAGCTGAGCTTGGCTCACCGTGTTCTGACTGCCTGGCTCCTCCCTCTCTTCAGGGCGGGTGTAGAAACGACTAGAAGGGTTCTTCATGGCACAGCCCTCTGCGTCCACAGCTGTACCAGTTTTAGCCCCTGCTTTGCTCATGCTATAGAAAAGGTTCTCATCCCCTGCCATTTGTTCTAAAGTCAGGAGGATGGGGCTGCTGGTACCCTGTGATGCTGGGAGGATGCTTAGGACTCCCTGTCTCCCTTTCCCACATCTCCCCTGCAGACTCCTCCATTCTCTACTGCCTCTCTACAGAGAAAAGTGCTGCTATGCATGTCCTGTTATTACAGCTAAGTTGGGAGCTGGATAAATCAAGGCTTCATCTGCTCAATCGGAGGAAGCCCAACATCTCTGGCTATGTACCTGTTTCTAGTGGGGGACAGTGGAAACACTTGCATTAACCTCTCTCCCCTTGTTCTCATTTTCTTAGCAGGCCTGAACTAAGGGCACAGCGTAACTGCATTGTCATTAGTCCTAAACCTTTACGTGTGTTTGCACTGTCCAATCAGCTCTGTGCAGTCAACCAGCTCCACCTGGGGACCCATAACCTAAAGCTTGGGAGAGGGAGGCCGCGCCAGCTTTGTAGAACTCCCTCAGCAGGAATGGTATTGAGGCCCCACAGGCTTCCTAGAGCTCCCTCAGCAGGAAGATTTTCTCTCCGAGAGTCACCAGGCCCCTCTGGCTAAGGTGGCATAGAGCCTAGCGTTTGCCTCTGACCTGGCAACAGCCTGGTGAAGAAGGATGGCACTGTATCTGGGAACCTTACCTACTGGGAGATAGATAAGAGAAGAGATGCAGAAGGGAACATTTATGGAGATGCCCTAGTCTTGAGCGACAGGCCTGGGAACACCTCTGCCCAGAACCCTCTACCACATGGTATGGGGGCTCCCACAGGTGGGATTCGGGATTCCTGTTCAGAGCTTCCGAGAGGACAGCCCCCAGTACCAGGTAGTGAGCAGCTTTTCAGTGGGGCAGCATGGTTCTGGCTTGGTTACCACCTCCAGAGAAGCCTGTATATTATAAAATCTATGATGTCTAATATGTGAATCATTTATATAAGTTGTTAAGTCCAGCAGCAAGGTTAAAAAGGAAAGATGAATTCAAATGTGAAGCACACATCACCCATTTTTGTGATGTGTTTGTGTGCCCTGCCCCACCCCCTAGGGAAGTTGCTTTAATGGCATTTATTGCTTAATGGCATTTATTATACCCCTATTATGTGTTTTTACTGTCTCTGTCTGTATGGATGTTTGTATAGCCTCTTTTGAATTTCTAAATTCAAACAGAATTTTAAAAAATTCAAATAAAATGGTGGGATTACATCCATTTAAAATCTCTTAAATTTATTTTTATTTTATGTGTTGAAGCATTTTGCTTACATGAATTGTTTTGCCTACATGTATGTGTATGTACCATGAGGCTACCTTGCGCTCATGGGAACCGAAAGAAAGCATCTAATTCCCAGGAACTAGAGTCACAGGAGGTTGTGAACTACCATGAGGGTGCTGGGAATCAAACCCAGGTCCTCTTGAAGAGCAGCCAGTGCTCTTACTGCTGAGCCATCCCTCTAGCCCTGGGATTACAGCATTTTGAACTTCACTTGCACGTCACGAATTGTCCTAGAAGATAAAGTTCCCTTGAACCTTGAATCCGACTGGCACAGGTGAAAACGACTTTCTTAGTGGCTCCTGTCTGGAATATAGAGAAGTCGGTTATCTCTGCAGACGGTTGCCAGGGGAACATGAGAGGAGATGCTGCCGCTCAGCCAAGCAGGCTTGGTTGCAAGAGGTCATGTCTGGGTCACAGGACACGGGTTTCTGGCTGCTGGGAGGCAGGGAGGACAAGGCTGACTCCGCCAGTAACCCAGGGCAAGCATGAGGCTGAGAGGTGTATGCTGAACGTGGGGCTTCAGGACAGACAGAAAGACAGGCGTCCCAGTGGACATCAGTAGAATGTAGGGTGGGATAAACAGCTGAGATGGGGTACCAGGAAGTACCGACTTCCTTGTGTCGGCAGGCCGGGATGCTCCGGTACAGAACAGGGGTTTGGGGTTTGCGGAATACACATTACTCCCCTCTTCCTGCCTTTTGCTTATTGTTCTATTTCGTGAATACCTACTGTGCGCCAGGCTCACTGTAGGTCACATCAGGCCAGGAGTAAGACAAGAAGTGGGACTTTCCTTGCCATGCTCTATGGTCTAGAAGGAAGCCAACCAGCCTCCCCACACACAGAGGCTTACTGCAGCTGTGCGTGGGCTTCAGTTCTGTTCTTCTGCCCTCTGAGTCCCCGGCAGAGGAGGCAGCTCTCCTGTGGCGTGTGGCATTTTCAGAGCCTGGAGAGAAGTGCGGATGAAGCAATTAAATGGTGCCTCTAGAAGTGTCTGTGGGNGCCTGCGCCTTCAGCTGCTGACCCAGCTGCCTGTCAGAGTCACTGGCGTTGCAGAGCTGAGCCCACAGGGCAGGGGAGGCAGGTGTGGGTCATAGGACAAAGAGCCATGGGCACGAGCAATGTGTAGACTCCCCCCTAAGGAGTTTGGTGAGGGAAAATATTTGCATCTATGACAGACATGGAGGGAAGTTACAAAAAACGAGGAGGCTTTACGATGAATTCAGGCAAAATTTAAACTTTACAAAATAAATTTACACATAAAATAAATTTTTGTACCTAAATAAAATTTAGAGAGTCTGTGGGAAAACTAGTTTGTAGACCTCCAATCTGAAACTGAGGGTTGTTTAGAGAGCCAGCCCAGAGGAGGAAGAGGAGATGGAGGAGGAAGGGGAAGAGATGGAGGAAGGGGAAGAGATGGAAGAGGGCACTGGCTGGGCATCCGCACTCCAGCTGTGCACGTGCCGTGTATGTGGCATAGTTTATGCCAGACTTGACAAAGCTAAAGTCCCCTGGGAAGAGGGAACCTCAGGTCAGGAGTTGCTTGTGTCAGACTGGCCTGTGGACAAGTTTGTACAGCATTTTCTCGATTAATGTTTCATTAGGAGTGTCCAGTCCACTTCAAGTGGTACCACCCCTGGCTAGGTCCTGGGTTGTATAAGAAAGCAAGCTGAGCAAGCCACTGGAGCAAGGCAGTAAGCAGCATCCACCATGGTCTCTACTTCAGTTCCTGCCTTGGCTTCTCTTCAGGATGGATTGTAACCTGAAACCCAGTAACCCTTTCCTCCACAAGTTGCCAGTTGTCAGCATGTATCACAGCACCCGAAATCAAACTAGGACACAGTGACACTGAGGAGAACATTGACACAGGCGGCTCATGACTCCTTCAGTTCATCCCGCTGCCTGCAGGCACATCCCATACCCAGAGGTCCTTCTGCCCTGGCTGTATACGCTCATGAAGTCAGCCTTACCATATAGCCCTGGCCACATGACTTGGGCATTTAATACCAAGTTATGGCAAGTGATGTTTGATGCCTGGACCTGGCTTCATTTCACAAGGTGCCCCGTCCTATGACCACACTGGTCACGTGCTAGGTGTTTCTGGATCATGTATAGAAGGAAGCTTTGCCTCAAGATGGAGCTTGCTCTGCCATTGCCCCTTGGAATGGGTGACAGCTGGATTTATACCCAGGGATCTCAGAACCTTTAGAGCCACCTGTAAAGCATTGTTTGCCTGGGTTTGTAGTCAGTCTGGGGACTGAACATTCCGTTTGCCCATGTCCACCTGTACTCCAGCGAGTTTCTTTGCAAATGCTGGCGACTTCTTGCAGGATGATTTGTGTTTTCTAAGGGCAAGGACTGTATCTGCTCTTCCCTTTCCTCTAAATGATTCCCCGTGGCAACCGATAAGAGATGCATGCTGAGTGGGTGCGAAAGTTCTGTCTATCTCTCCTTTCTTTGAACCTCCACCAGGTTTGCAGGCCCTGGGCCTTTGCAGGAGACTGATTATATGCAAGCCTTGATCCTGAAAAATTGACAGACAGAAATGGAGAAAACTCAGATAGCTCATCTGGGCTAGAGGCAAAGGGGCAGTAGGTACAGTTTTAGTGCTCTGAACCCCCAGCCATGTAACAGAAACTATCTCAGGACACTTCACAGCTTGGCTCTGAAGCCAGATGTGTGTTTGGCTGAGTGCTGAGGTCTTTCATGAGTTATTTAACCTCGAAGAACCTCAGTTTTTAAAATAATATTAAAAGTAATAAGAATGAGGAACCCACTGTGGTCTAGGACACCTGTAAATACCTTCTCTCGCCTACTTGTGTTTTGAGTCTATTGAGACTTCTCCCGAAGGAGAAAAGGACCCCAAAGCCACCGTTGCTAAACATAAGAGACGACAGGAGGTTGTGGCTTCTAACACTGAATCCTAGAATTAGGTAGACTTTCCATTGTGTCCCAGGCCAGTTATAGTAGGGCTCCAGCCCACAGAAGACCAGTGAAGACTTCAGTTCCAGACGGGGAGGCACAAGTTTTCATTGCGCTCCAAGAAGAAGGGGCAGCGCACCTCAGGGGCACCATCCAGACTTGGAAAGGAGGTGTCCATTGCTATGGGTTGAATATGGAATGTCCCTCAGAGACTCAGATGTAGAATGTGTCATCTCCAACTGAGAATGCTATTTTCAGAGTCTAGAAACTTTAAGAAATGGAAGCTATTTGGAGGAAGTGAGCTGGCTGGGATATGCCCTTGCAGCCTGTGTTGTCTTATGTCTGGCCCTGGGCGCCTGTCTTCTCTGCTCTGCTTCCTGTCCACCATGATGCCAGAATTTCCATCATGTCCTCCCACCATGATGGGCTGAAGCCATGAGCAAAACAAATCTTTCTTCCTCTTAAGTTGTTTGCAACCAGCACCTGTCACAGTAATGAGAGAGCTGGTTACTAAGAACGTTCTCAAGCTCTTCCTCCTTGTGGGAGGATTTGTTGGGAAGCCTTCAGCGCTGAAGTGGGAGGGCTTCATGGATCATATAGAACTCCACATGCATTAAGTTTCAGATAATCTTCGTATTTTATAAATGATGACAGTTGAGCCTACAGTTAATTAAACTTAGCTTCCCCGTGCTTCCGCTGTGGTTTGCAAGTTATCTGGCACACTTTGAAAAAAAAATGAAAAGCCAATCCCAAGTTAGTGCTCTGAAAGCCAGACAGGGTAGGCCTCTCCCTTCTCCATCTTCGTCCCCTTAAAGCCAGGATGCCAGCTGCTTCCTGGAAAGCTGGGCAGGAGTCTTGTGAGCTGTGTTTTGACGGTCTGCCCCTGTCTCTCTCTTGCAGTGCAAGTTGGAATTCCATGCTTGTTCTACAGGCAAAAGCCTCAGCTCCCTCTGCGATGGGCCCTGTCCGTGTCTGCCTGAGCCTGAGCCTGAGCCGCCAAAGCCCAAGGCAGAAAAGAGCGGTGAGTGGTCAGGGCAGGCTTGCAATGGCAATCCTGTCTCAGCTGCCAGGGCCAAGCTTGCAACAGAACTGCTTATGCCCACGAAGGGAATAGGAACTGAGCTGAGAAGTAAGCTCTTCAGCTTCTGCCATTAAGGAGAAAAAGATGAGCAGAGGCACTTTGAACACACCTGGTAGGCCAGGATGTGTGCTAGCGTCTTGCGGTAGTTTAGCTCTGGTGTGGGAGGGGCAGGTTTTCAGCATCTAAGACTATTCCTGCCCTTGGGCTTATCTTTCTCCAACTGCAAATTCTAGGCTCCTTTGAGCCTCTCGAAACCAAACATCACAGAAACTGCAGAGCTACCAGGCAGAGAAGAACGTTCTCCCCTAAGCATTTCTTCATCAATACACTCTACTGCAGCCCGGTCTAAAGCCAAAGGGCAGATAAAGGGAGCAGCTCCCTGGGACCCGTTTCTGTCCATAGTTGAGGGGGCTGGGACCTGAGGGCTTCTTGGGGTGCTTTCTTGTGGAGAAATCATGTGGCCCATTGACCGTTGTCCTTTCTGAAATCCAAGTTTGAATTTGCTTTCAGTGACACTGTTCGTTCTTAGCTGTGACTGGCTGGTTCATAGGAAGCACTGTGTGTCCATGTAGGCCAGTGTGCGCGCACGCACATGTGTTTGTGTGTGTGTGTGTGTGTGTGTGCGTGTGAACACGTGTCTTGCAGAGCTAGAAACTTCTTATGACTAAGGGCATAGACTAAAGGAGAGAAAATATGATTTTTATTTGCCATGTGGTCTCTGCTAGGACAAGTAGATAAAGACTCCAAGTCCTAGCCTGGGCAGTTCCACTTCAGAAACATTACAGCTCTTTGGAAGTCTTGTCTCTAAAGAGCAATGTGGATCATGAAACACTGTGATTATAAGTTATCAGCAAAGATTACTACGGATTTCCCACTAGCCAATCTCACTGCATTTGAGGCCAATTTATTTACATAATGACATTAAGAAAACTTCGATATAATATATAATACCTTATTGTATTTTGGTGAAAAAAAACCCAAGGTCATGGTGTTAAAATTGTAGGTATTAAAGAGGTCAGCTGAGGAAGTGAGACCCTTTTAGGCTAGCTAGGTCCTTGACCTCATGATTAAAGGAACATAGGGCACAAAGGCCCAGCAAGGAAAGTTAATTTAGGAAGCAGGAGAGGAAGAAAGCTAAAAGTCTGCACCAGGTAGTGAGCATGGGTAGCTCACGCCAGGCCCACACCCGAACGGTGAGGGTGTTCTTAGTACGGGTTAGAGGGTTGTCTCTAGGGCACTGTGGCCTTATTGTTTCTTCATTTGATGGGGGTCAGATCCCAAGATTCCAATCAGGTTACACCAACCGAAAGCATCCACCCCTGGTGCCTGAAGGCAGGCATAGCACTGACGGAATGTCACTTACTGGATGTAACATGCTTGTTCTGTGATGGAAACTGTGTTAGCACTGAGTGTTTGTGCCTGCTAGTGGTATTATAAGATCTGGAAAGCATCCTGACAAACCAAGTCCCACCCGTCTCTCTGCCTTGGAATCCTTTCTCATTAACTACACCGTCCAGAAAATTCTACCTAAAATAAGTCTTCTTCTTAGGGAGCTGTGGTATCCCACACTATGCCAGGTTCTGTGTGAGTCTGAATCCCATGCTATGCTAGATTCTGCGCTATTCTGAATAATGCTACTCTAGGCTTATCTTTTTTTTTTCTTTGCTCCTCTGTTCTGAGGGAAGGAAGGAAACTCTGTTTTCCCCGTGATGTTCATAGATGAGGTGAAAACAAGGGCCACCAGATGTACTAAGCTTTCCATATGTTTCATATTGGCGAAACCCAGCCCCATTTTCTGGAGGCCTTTTCATTTCTCCTATGTTGTTATAATGACCTCCACCTCTGATGACAGAAGGCTTTCTTAAGCATGACCCTCCAGGTATGGCTTTGACCATGTCATCATCATCTGTCACCAAGGCAGATGGTCACTGGTAAAAAGTAAAATTCCTCACTAGCCCATGCAAGTGCATTGCCATTAAAAATAATAGGACTTGGGGATAAAAAGTGGCAGGCCTGCATTCTGAAAGGTCGATGAGGATGAGATTGTTATTTACAAAGGTTTCAAGACATGTATGAAAGCCTGTTAATGCTGAGAGACAGTTCAAAAAAAGCAGGAAGTTCATCTTAGCGTGGTAGACAAGAGATCATTATAAAATAATATCAGCGATATTCCAATTCACATCAGTGCCCTTCGGGTGGGATGCCTGTTTTTCCTTCAGAACATTGCCCTTGGGCTGAAATGGCTCAGTCTCTGAGGTCATCTGGAAGTTGTCTAAGAAATATCACCTTGGAAGCCCCACATCTTCCTCAAACTCTCAGTTTTTTACCCTTGGGGCAAGCTCTTTCTCTGGGGTTCTAAGACTGGCCTTCTGTGCTAACAATCCCGTTTCGAAACTTCAAGGAAATGTAGAAATTTCTATTTAAGTGTGAGGTGAAGCAGCATCCAGCTGCCAACAGCAGGACTGAAGACCGTATGGTGGGATTTATTGCTGCATCCAATGTTGTTCTAATGGAGAAGAGCACAACCCCTTCTAAGACAGAATGTTCAGTGACTTCATATGGATTCAATTGGTGTTTCCTCGACAGATAGCAACATGTGTGATGACAAGGGCTTTGACAATATCTTAGGGTCATCACGTTCCATTAATAATGCTTGACCTGAACAAACTTGATCAAGCTCGGGAGCTGACCTTTTCCTTCGAGTGATAATGGCTCTTTCTACAAAGCTCTCAGAGTGACTGGTAACAGGTAACAAGAGTGGGGCTGAGGTTGTGGCAGCTGGAACCAAGACGAAGGATGACTGTTAGGGAAAGCTCAGAAGGGAAGTGAAGGGCAGTTCCCAGGTGACAACGTAGGTGCAGCGAAGGGAGGGACAGAGAAGGAAGGCTAAGCCTGAGCCTCCTTCTGTTACCTGTCAGGGTGCTGTCTGAAGCAATAGACAGTAGGCACTGCCATCAGTGGTTGTGGTCAGCAGTGGGCATGGCCGGCAATAGGTGTGGTCAGCAGTAGGCATGGCTGGCAGTAGGTGTGGTCAGCAGTAGGCACTGCCATCAGTGGTTGTGGTCAACAGTGGGCATGGCTGGCAGTAGGTGTGGTCAGCAGTAGGCATGGCTGGCAGTAGGCATGGCTGGCAGTAGGTGTGGTCAGCAGTGGGCATGGCTGGCAGTAGGTCTGCTCAGCAGTGGGCATGGCTGGCAGTAAGTGTGGTCAGCAATAGGCTGTAGCCAGAGGCTTTTCTGTGTCCCACTTGGTTCAGTAGCTGCTTCTAAAATAATCACGTAGAGGCTATATGTTAACTATAATTGTTTGGCTGATGACTCATACTTATTACTGGCTAGCTCTTACAGCTAAATTAACCCATTTCTATTAGTCTATATTTTACCTCGAGTCTCATGGCTTGTTACCTCACATCCTGCTTTCCCAGCAACTGCTACCATCTCCCTTGACTCCACCTTCTTTCTTCCTGTATTCAGTTTGGTTTTCTGGCCTAGCTATATTCTGCCCTGACCTAGACACAAATAACTTTATTCATAAACCAATAAAAGCATCACATATCTGCAGTGTACAGAAGGACATCCCACATCATTAGGCATAGCAGACACTGGGCATGGTCACCAGCAGTCATAGCTGGCAGTCACGTGGTTGGCAGTAGGCATGGCCTCTACCGGAAGTCTTTCTCTAAAACACTTTGCTGCCTGAAACATCAATATTCTCAATTCTTACCAAAATCACATTTTATGGTCTCACAAAACTAGAGTGTCCCAGATATGGCAGTGCTATTAAGGGGTATTGTTAATGGTCTATTTCGACACTATTTCTCTTTTGAGCCTCCATGTCCTCTGATAAAGACCATACTGGGGTCACTGCCAGGTATATTCTGTTAACTCAGCCTTATCTCTAAGAAGTGAGGATAGGAGGCGTCTTATGCACTTCAGTATTGTGGAAGGCAGTTTCTATTACAGCATTAACCCTACTATATGGAGTTCTTGCCATCCTCAGTTAGCTAGTGACCAATGCTTATTCCTACCAGGCCCAAGAGCTATCTGAGGCTGCTTCCACAACCTCTATGCCCCGTATTGATGAATGTCATATGGAATGCTCTCCTCTGCCAGATGTATCTGTTTCTGCTCTTTCCATTGCCCTCTTCAAAGGTACAGATAAGACAAGGCAGCCCTTCAGTGGTGTTCTGGCATCAAGAAGGCCATGATAATGATGGAAACCTCAAGTCTCTCTGTGGATCTTCTCGCGGCCTTTTCTGTTCTGTGCAGAGATCATGTAAAATGATTTCTGCCTCAAACTGGCTTTCAGATGGGCTACAAATCTTTGTCTGGGTGGGGGCTCTCCCACTATCTTGGTATTCAGGATTGCCTCTTTCTGATCCAGAATAAGAACTGGATCTGTGGTGTGAAGTGGGGACTATAGGGTGGGAACCGTGGGGTTGGGGGAAGGGGTGGGAAGCATGGGGTGAACAGCATCCATCTTGGGTACTCAGATAGCTGTTCCTCTGTTCCCCTGTGTCCCCGTGGGGCCTCAGTATTATTCAGTATCTGGTGTAGGTGTGTGGGCACCTCTTAATTTAAGAGCCCCACTTTTTCCTGGATTTGATGTTTTCGAGATAAGATGTGTCTAATTTGTAAATTAGAAGTGTCTTGTGTCTCCTTCAGCCTGTTTTGAAGTGAGAACTAAGTGGTTGAGATTTTGCTCTTTTTACTGATCTGGCCTCCTTCCTTTGATGTGACCCCTGAAGAGCTGGTGGGGAATAAAATCATCCCCTGCTAGCTCTGAATGCTTCTTACTGCATTTTCCAATCACCTTATGACCATGGCTATCTCTCTGACCTCATAAAGTCAGGCCAGCCTCAGAATCCTAAACTAGTGGTTGTTCAACACAACAGTGACAGAAACCTGAGGAAGGAAAATGTCTATAAAAGAGAATTGAGGGGCAGGGTGTCCAGCACAGGAGTGAAGCTCCTGCTTGGTGTATGGGGGCCTAGAGTTGATCTCAGGTGTAAAGATAAAAAGAGGGGGGAGGTCGTGAAACTCTTTTAAGCCTAAGTTTAGTGTTTGGTATTTGCCAAGACTAGTAACCAGGACAGGCAGGAAGCCACTTCTTGGCCTGAGAGTCTCATCTTAGCTGCAGGGTGTTGCCCTTTCTTCAGCCCTCAGCGAAGGTGTCAGGGAAGGGATAATGCTAGGGGCAGGATTCTACAGTGGAGAAAAATCTAGAAAGAAAGTAGAAGTCTCTTAAAACAATGTTCAAAGACACCTCTTTGGATTAGCCAGTGAGTCTCCCTTCCCTTCTAACCCTGAGGCCTCCCATCCTGCTACACCATCACTCTCCAGTAGAGCCAGACCCTCCTCTCTAAGCTTGGCAGCCTTGCTACGGGCATCATCCGTCTGGATAGGCTTGGAGCTTCCCTGGGTGGGGGGAGGACTCTGCATGACTGTGAGCTTCCAGGTCAGAAGGTATCTCAGTTACCGCTTGCTTTCATACCTGTATGTTTCTGCAGCATCCGTGTTTGTAAAGAGACCACATGTTTGAGACCCCCATCTCCACATCCATATCTACAGTAGATTCTGTTTGTTCAAAACTGACGACCAGTGATCTAAGCATGTGATTATGAACGTGTGAGTGTGTGAGCACGTGGGTGCACATGCACTTGAATGTACATGCATGTGGAGGCCAGAGGTCAACATCAGGTATCTTCCGCAATTGCTCCTCCATCTTAGTTTTTGAGACAGAGTCTCTCACTGGCTCTGAAGCTCGCAGAGTTGGC
>LOEQ01002839.1:117883-130887 GCA_001685075.1 Bramus lutescens | reverse complement strand
GGCTGGACAGCGAGCCCTTAGGATCCACCTGTCTCTACCCTACTCTCCGATGTTAGGGTTACGAATGGACATGGCAACACCCAGCTTTTATGTAGATATCACAGAACTGAACTCAGCTCCTCAAGCATGGCACAGCAAGCCTTACCCAGTGAGCCATCTCCCTACTCCCCAGATATCTTTACCCAGTTCCCATAAACCAGAGGAAAACCCTGGATGCCCCCTAAGAGAGACATGTCTAGACTTAGACTAGTATCACTGGATTCCAGGTCTCTGTTTGCAGCCTTGGGTCACAGCTCTCAGCCTGGAGGAGGCAAGGTTGAGTGGTGGGAGTTTCCCTGGGGTCTGAAATCATTGGCTGAGTCTCACAATGTCAACCACAAGGCAGACATTGTACCCTAATACCCTGCAGGATTTGGATGACACCTTGCCACAGTGTCCTCTGCCCTTTTTGGAGGAGGAGGTGGAGAGAACAGGGTCGCTGTCTAAGAGCAGCTCCCCCTCCTACTGTAGGCTCGGCTTAGGTTTTGGAGAAGGGATATGAGTTCAGAGGCCCTGAGAAATGCTGGGGAAGGCTAGAAAGAACTTGCTGAGGGCCTGACCTACTGGAGAAAGGAGCAAGCTGAGGGCGAGCTGGGCTCAGGGAGGCAGGAGAGCTGCAGCTTTTGGCAGCAGGGCTTGCTAAGGGGGAAGTAACAACTTCCCTCTTGCCGAGCTATTTCCAACAGGAGAAAAATTGTCTACAGTGATTTTCTCTTCTCAAAGGGTATTTTCCATCTGAGAGATAGATTCTGTGTGTGGTGTGGGGGGGCGCGTCTTGGGATGACAGACGGTTGTCTAATTCTATTACTTATCACAAGTGGATCTAGGGAAATGTGTTTAAATGGGAACAGGAGACAGAGTAGGGTTCCTCCTAGTGCAATGTCTAAATGGAAAACTCCTCAAAGAAAATCCTGCTGCCTAGGCTCATAGAACAGTGGATCTCAACCTGTGGGCCATGACCCCTTTCGTAGGGTCACCTAAGACCATTGGAAAACACGCATATTTACAGTGTGATTCATAATAGTGGCAAATTACAGTTATTAAATAATGAAAACCATTTCACGGCTGGGTGTCACTACCATATGAGGAACTGTAGTAAAGGACCCCAACATTAGGATGGTTGAGGACCACTGTGCTAGAATGCTGGAGATGGTCTTTGCATCTAGAGAGAATGTTGTCCTTAATGCCTGGGGTGTAACGGGGTGAAGGCCCCAGACTTGCAAGCCCATGATTTATCACACCCTTTCCCTACCCATTCGGCTCGCATTGCTCATTATTCTGTTCCACACTTTAGTCAGAAATTAAATGTACAACTAAATAAAATTGACAACTAAATAAAAGTTTTAAATACCCTAATCAGGACTCTGAAATAATTGCTGGATTTGGCTTTGATCTCAGCTTCTGTTTTGTTTGACCCAACTCTGGGAAGGGAGACCACAGGTTTCCCTGGTCCACAATGCCTATTTGATATTAATTGATCAGAGAGAGCAGGAAGTGAAAAGAGAAAGAGTGGTAAACTGAGGCATGACTGGAGTTCAGAGGACAGGATGTGAGCATGTAACCAGAGACTGTTCATTCATTTCCCTGCTTGCCCAGACATGAGTAATCCCACAAATCCCACAAAAACTATATTAATTACAGCACTACTTGGCCTATTAGCTCAGGATTCTTATTAACTAACTCTTACATCTTAAATTAACCCATTTCTATTAATCTATTAATCACAATGAGGCTGTGGCCTACTGGTAAGGTTTTCCAGCGTCTTTCTCCTGAGGCATCTCACTGACTCCGCCTACTCTCTCTCTATATCTCTGTTCAGATTTCCTGCCTGGTTTTGCTCTGCTAAGCTATTGGCCAAAACAGCTTCTTTATCAACCAATGAAAGCAACACATATACAGAAAGACATCCAACTTCAGAAGCTTAATCTAGAAATTAAGGACTTTGATAGTTTGCTCAGACTTTACTCTTCAGTTCTTTGCACATTGAATGTCTGGACTGTAGAGATCTCTCCCCTTGCAGTGTGCTCCCTGCTCTTCTAGACGGCCTGGTTATTGTTCCCAGCACCCACGCTGAGCGGTTCACAGTGCCAGGAACTCCAGTGCCAGCTCCAGTGCCCTCTTCCAGCCTCCACAGGAACCCACACTTAAATGCTTGCACTCCACACATAGACATAAAAACACACTTAACGAAAAGTAAAATAAGTATTTAAAAAAGAATTATGCAACAATGCATAATTTTATGTAAAATCTAAATCATAGGTAGAACATGTTTATTACTTCTGTATCTAACCTGCTTTCTGAAAATACCTCCAATTTTACACACACACACACACACACACACACACACACACAATTTTTTTGTTTTGTTTTTTCAGGACAGGGTTTCTCTGTGTAGTACCTGTTTGTCCTGGAACTCACTCTGTAGACAAGGCTGGGCTTGAACACAGAAATCCACCTGCCTGTCTCCCGAGTGCTGAGATTAAAGGCGTGTGCCACAATCGCCTGTCCACACTCTATTTTTTAAACCTTAGTTAAATTGTGGTGTTTTGTATCTTGACTTTTGTGTATCGTGTATATTTATTGCACAATCATAGATCTTTCCATGTGCCTGTGTGTATATAAATGCTTCTTTGTTCCCACCAGCGAATCACAGCCATCCTGCCTTGCTATCACCCAGAACAACAGACTATATACACACTGGCCACTCAGCACCGCACGTGGATTCCCACAGCTACACAAGTGTGACATGTCCCAAGGCAAACCCCTTCCTCGTGTAGGGTGTGCCACCTCAATTCTGTAGCTCTGCTTTTCCACTAGTGACAGTATGGTCCCCTCTCTTCTTGAATGTCACACAAAACCCACCAGCAAATCACACGGGCACCACTTCCTTGGACATTTTCAAGTGTACTGCTTCCCATCACCACGACTGTGACTCTGCAGAGGGTTTTATTTTAATCACTTCAAATTGCTCTCCTGGGCCCTATGACGTCTCTAAACGTAGTAGCCTGCATGACCTCTGAGTGGTTCTGTGCCACTGCTATTCAGGGCACACCAACAACTGATTTCCCATCTTATTCAGATTAACTGGAAAACCAGACGTCTTGGCGGTGTGCGAAGCCCTACATGAACTGGTTTGTGTCCCTGTCATCTGCTCCTGAACCCCTTGCTTGCTCGGTTGCAAGCCGTCAGCCTGCAGTTGGCCCCAGATGTGCTCTCCACGTTACTGCACCCTCACCCCTGTCTTTCTCGGACAGCTCGCTTTGTTTTCCCACCCCAGCAGATGTTGCTTTCTTAGCAAACTTTCTCCAGTTCATGTTGCTCCTTCTCTACCTCATTTTTCTCCATAGCATTTATTACCCTCTAGTAGATTCCATTTACTACCTGTCCTGGGCATTGTCTTGCCTTACCAGAATAGAAGCTCCATGCAGTCATAGAGTCTCAATAACTGTCAAATGTTGGAGGAACCTGCTTCTTCTACCTTGAAGTTATGTATTGTGTGTATATGTATGTGTGAATGTATGTGTGTGTATATGTGTATGTGTGTACCATTGATTGCAATATTTAAAACAGTTCCTAAAAGAGGCTTTATTGTAGCACAAGACAGCCTTTATTAGGTGCTCAATATGTGAACCATGTTTATCTGCTCAGTTCTTCTAACAAATGATGCCATTTGAATTGCCAAGGAGGAAATTTAAGATGTGAATAGATAATAATGTGGAGGGTAAAGTCTTTTCTGGACCTTACATTGTTACCCTCTCATTATATCCTAAGTCAATTTCAAATGTTCATGAATGCCAAGCTTCCTTTGGAAAGTGAAAAAGATCCGCATGCTACAGTTTGCATGTCTAATACATGCATGCCCATGCCTACATATGTTCATGCCTAAGCATGCTCATACACATGTGTGGCCACAAATATGCATACTCCTACACATGCCCATTTATATGCTCATCCTACATGTTCATCCATGTGAAGCATACTCATAAACATGCATATCCATTCACATACATACCCTCACACATACATGCCCTCCACATGTGCGCACATGCATGCCCACATGTGTGAACCACATGCATATCTATGCTTGTAAAACACATCTTATTGTGGTTTGGGTACTGAGAGGATATGGCCCTTTTCTGATATCACATTCCTCACTGGTGGGCTTTTTCCAAGGTGAGAGACAGGCTGTCCTCACACATTTCCTCCCCTGCCTTTCTGCACGTGTGCGTAGCTCTCTGAAGTTTATCAAAACCCTGGCATGAGCTCATTGTCCCTGCCACCTTGTGCTTTTCTGGTAGTCTCAAGTTTCTGCCCTAGCTCCTTGAAGATAAAATTCCTCTGTAATCTGTCCTGAAGTCAACTGTTCTTCCGTGGCTCAGCTCTCTGCTGCTGTGAGAAAGATAGCATTGCACAATCTGAAATAAATTGAAATTAGAATCAGAGGGAAGCTCATGGCGGCTACATCAGCAAAGGGCTGCTTGGCGAAATACTGCCTGTTTCCTGGGTCCCATGAGTAAGATTGGGAGCTTGGCCTTTGACAGGGTGGGGAACGAAGGATGATGCAGGCCCCACTCTTGGCAAGTGAGATGAAGTGAGCTCTAAGTTACCTACAAATGTCACAAACTACAGCAACTCCTCAATCAGCAGCCATGGCTTGGTATCAACTGCCTTATCCTGAACCACCGTCATGAATAGTAGCATCTTCTGCCTGGATGATGTCATAGTCTGTTACCTGTATATTATCATTATCATCAATATGACATCACTGTCCTCTGGCTGAGTGTCACCATCCATATGATGTCACTATCCTTTACCTGTATACTATCATCACCATCAGTATTATTAGCATCTTCTGCCTATCTGTCAATCATCAGGATGATGACATATCTGTTACCTGTATATTATCATTATCATCAATATGACATCACTGTCCTCTGGCTGAGTGTCACCATCCGTATGATGTCACTATCCTTTACCTGTATACTATCATCACCATCAGTATTACTAGCATCCTCTGCCTGTGTGTTGTCATCCTCAGTATGACATTACCATTCTCCGTTCTCTGCTTACATCTTGTCAATAGGAGAAATATGGCCATGATAATAATAATTCTCTGTTGCTAAACCCAATGTGGAAGCTTGATATAAAGTAGCAGGGATGCCACTCTGATTGGATGTGAAGGGGTTGGGATGTTATTCTGATTAGAGGCAGGGATGCCACTTTGATTGTTCCACTTAAGGAAGATATATCAAAACCAGATAAAGTCAAGGCTCACTCTTTTCCTAAGTATATAGTGAGAGATACCCAGATCCATTGAGACTACAGGCAAAATCAGCACCACGAGCCACATCCTAACCAGGATGGTGTGGTTCTTCTCCTAGTCCCCATGGTGTTCTACTTAATATTCTCATGATTTCAAGACCTAGAAAGACTCAGAGGGAGAAGTGGCTTCAGAACAGGTCAGCAAGCTGTGTGAGGAAGAGGCCAGGCAGTAAGGGGCCAGGACCATCGGGGTCTGCAGCAGATGCCCACAGAGCAACCGCAAGCATGCTGAGGAAGAGGCCTTTCTTCATTGCTGATCACATTTACCTTGTGGAAGACCATATAGAGAGCTATCCAGCTCTCCTGCAGGGCATCAGCCTAGGCAGCTGGGAGCCAGTTTCCTCTCCTCCCTAGTCCAGAGAGCACCAGGTGTTAGTGCCTCCATGGCCCACCTGTGTTCTGTCTGCCTGAGTCTCCTAAAGTCCCTTGACACCACGTCATGTGTGGAGACAAAGTGAGGCTGGCAAGTAGCCCTTTAGGTCCATCTTGGAGTGGGGTATGAATGTAGCCCTGGCCTCAGAGGTCACAGAGGTAGGGAGTATTGACTCTGTGAAAACAGATTTAAAAGTTCAATGTCAAAGACCAGGAAATTAGTGCTGTAGGGAGTTTGTTTAGAGCACCAATCATGTCCAGAGCACAGGGCTAGGACAACAAACATGTCTTAAAATTGATTTAAGCTAAGTTTAAAGGGAGCTAGAAAGTCATTATATGAGGCCATGCAACTATTACTTTAAAGGTGAGCAATGCTGGATCCATGTCCCTATATCTCTTCAAATCCAGGCATGTTTTAGTCCCAGGCTAGGCCTACTGAGGGAGTGTTCAACGCTCCGGCGCAGAAGCATAGAGGAGCTAGCACCCTGCCTCAGCCGCCTGGCTAGGCTCTCATCTGGACCCCAGCCTCCAGGAAGGATCTGCCGCTTCTGCTTTCATAGGCCTGACCCTCGGCCTCCGTGTCGGTGGTGACTCCTATAGGTCCCCTTGCCTGCCACATACTGTCTGTGATCCACGCCCGCTGGTCGGTCCTCTCCACTTAGACCCACAGCCCCAGCTCCAGCCACACACCATCCTTGCCTGTGTACACACTTCTGGCACAGGGGATTAGATGAGGTCAGCTATGAGATGAGCTCACTAATTGAATACATAAGCTCAGATTGTTTTCTTTTACTTAATAAGACTTTCCTTCCTTGGGAGTTTCGTACACGTATCTGATGAATATGAGCAAAGCACCCCTCTCCTCCCTCCCCCAACACCCTCGAAATAGCCCTCAGCAAACCACACTGCAATATCTGTGTCATCTTTTGAGCGCCTACAGCTGAGATTCCTGTAGGTGAATGGGTCTCTAGGCTGAGAGTCAGATCCTTCAGCAACACTACGAATTCCATGAACAGAAGGCTCTGAACTTGGCCTTGGTCTGGTGGTTCACTGCTGTGTACGTCTTAGTGGCTGCTCTAGCTGGAACCAGACACCTCCTTACATCCATGGTGGGTGTGGACAGGTCTGCACCCTCCCTGAATTCTGCTGATTTAGGGCATCTGGGAAAACATGGATTATTGCTTTGGATTTTGCCTTGGTAGCAGAAGCAGGGTGGGATGACCCGTGGTGATCAGGGTTTCGTTGGGCTCTTGTGAGAACATGTCCCATTTCTAGGCAAAGGAAGGGAGGACCTGCTGGTTGCTAGAGTTGCCCACTTGAGTTGGGCATTTCCAGTGCAAGAATTATGCACAATTCTATGTGGTAACATGGTTGTGTTCAAATCTGATTAACACAGTGCCCAGTTGGAAACCTGCCTCTTCAGGAAACACACCATGCACTAAAACCACAGTGGCCTGTTCCTTCACATCCATCACTTCTAAAGACCTCGGAGCTCTATTTAAAAATGTGAAGTTTAAGGCAACCTTCCAAACATTGTTTTCTTTTTGTTTCTCAAAATTGAGGTCAGCGGTTGAATCTACTGGTAGGAGTAATGTATTTTCATCCCTCCATCCATCCATCATCCAGCTATCTGGCCTTAATCAAGTGCTCATTTTGGGCCCAGGCCCAGTACCCTGTCTCCCCTCAGAGGGACCACAAGCATTCTCTACAGCGGCTAATCTGTGGTGCCTCCTGCACACTGCGCTCACTCATGTCCCAAGGTTACAGTTAGCTGAGCAGCAGCGTCTCTTTACGGAGTTACTTTATGAGTCCTGGACTCCACAGGTTTTTATTGCTTTCTGCTGGAATTTTGATCTACTTTCGTTGTGGCCTCTAAGGTCTTCCTTCATCACAAGTTGTGGAGACATGGAAACTGTGAGATCCAGTGGATGTTCAATGGACACTTGGTTGCATCAAGGATGCTGGTAGGCTCCACCTCTGAAACTGGTGCCTACTTTATCCTTGTATTCCAACCCAGGGGCCGTTCTTTACATGGGTGTAACCAAATGTGAGTGTTAACTTGTAATGCGTCTGGCGTATGTCTAATGTGACTGATATTTTGACACATAGATATCCAGGTTAAAGGTAGCATCTTTGTATTTTCCGTGTTTAATTTTCTATTCCGTGCTCACGGCAGACTGCCTGCTGTTTGGTTTGTTCTGAGCCTTCTGGTTCATGTTGCCATCTTCATTCTGGGTGGCTTTCCTCAGTTGCTCATGGTACCAGCTATAAATGGACACGTGACTTTCCGAGCTCCACAGAGGCAGAAGGTTTCTCTTTACCTAACTTCCTATGAGTCTTTGCACATCTTCAGGTTTCAGAAAAATGGATGTACATTTCTTTCTCATTATCTTCCCCTTAGTTGCATACTGTCAGACATGGTAAGATGCTGTCTTATCATCTAGAAATGATGTAGGCTGTGGAATCAGGCAGTTGTGGAATCGAAGTACGCTCTAGAATGATAGCTGTGTGGTTTGAAGCAAGTTGCTTGACCTCTCTGAGACTCTGTTCCTTGTTAGTAGAACAAAGTGACTTGGTTTCTCTTGAGACAGCAATGTAAAAATGGAACGAATTCGGGGGTGATTAGGAAGACCTCTGACTCCTGAAGGGACTCACTGATCTTAGCTGTTGCCAATGATAATATAGGCACTTAGGCATGCTTCTGATTTGGGTCTATTTTATGAGCAGTTTGGCAATGCACTGCCTTATAGGTGTTTGAATCCCAAAGTCAGTCTTGATGACCTCCACAGACACAGTCAGCTCTCTCCTTGTTATCTGTGCAACCCTAGGTATTATTATTATTTAAAATACTCTTCTAAGCTATGTTTTATTCTTCCAGGTTCTGCCAGGTGAGGCCGGCCCATGACATTTCAGTGTTCTAGAGCTTTCTGAGGGGGCTTTTGCCTTGGTGGCAGACGGGTTAGGCACGGAATTGGGCTCCTCTTGACTTCTCAGGTCGGCCTAGAGCATGAAAACATTTGTAACTACAAGATGGCAAGCCCCAGGGTGGCAGCTGGCCCAGGGAGGAAGACAGTTTGGAGACAACCGGGGTCTCTGATGCCAGTGTGGGGTAGCTGGACCCATGTCATCTCTGTCTCCCTTAGCTTATACCACAGAGTAATTTAGCGTGGCCGTATGCCACTGTATGCCAGCTAGCGGCAATCTCTAGTGGAAATGGAGCATGTCCACCAAAGCCCATGTTTGTAGAGCACACAACATTGGTTTGAGGCCAGGAACTCCCAGAGTCAGCAACAGTGACATTTTGGCGTTTAGGGATGGAGGACACCTATGATGGCTGCAATGCCATCTTTCAGGATAGCACAGCGTACTCTGTAGGTCGAGGGAACAGAGAACTCAGTGAGTGAGCTTTTCAGGATGGCCTGGAGTAGGAATTGGCGACCTGTGGGTGTGCCGTGCAAGTCGCGGTCCCTCACCTTTATGAAGACAAAGGAGCGGTGGGGTGTACACCAAGCAGGCATACTGACCTTTACTCGGGCAGGCAAGAGTGCAGAGCAACTGCCCACCTGGAGAAAGCAATGCGTGGCACAAGACAGCAGCACAGGCAGCCATTAGCGTTAAAAAGAGGCATTAATCATGTTTGTTACAGAACACTATTAAAATACCGCGAATGATAACGCATATGTTTTAAAAATGACTCAGTCTCCCAAACTGAATGTAATCAGACACTATCAAAAAATCCTTACTATTAGCTTAATGGTGCTTAATAACACCCCATACTATCAATTATTCTTTTAAAACTTTGCTTTTAATGTCTTTACGGAATTTGATTACATAACTGTAATGTAATTTTTCTAACTAGTCCTTTATTATTGAACATCTAGCTTCTTTCTAAGTCACTATTATATCCTTTGCTTTTACCAACATCAAGTATTAATTGCACAGACATCTCAATTATTTGTATGAGATTCGTTCCTAGAGGGAGATCTTGTGTGTAACAATCCAAGGCTGTTGTTAAACCCTGGCAGGGTTTCTTTCAGAGAAAAGAAACCACACATGCCTGTTTAGAGACTCTCACCCACCTCAGATTTCACAGGTTTTACGGACTTCCCNNNCCATCCTCTAAGTTAAGAAAGAAAGCCATTTAACCAGCTAAGATCTGGTTCGGTGTTAGATGTCTGAGATTCTAGATCCTAAATAATGGGGCTTTGAACAAAAGAGGGGTTCTTCTATTTGCATGTTACCTGATATCAAATTGTCCTGGCTTGTTTTCCATGGCTGTGATAATTACCATGACCAAAAGCAAATTGGGAGAGAAAAAGGTTTGTTTCATCTTCAGCTTCTATTCCATTGTTAAGGAAATTCCGGGCAGGACCCTGGACTGGGAACTGCTCACAGCCTTGAGTTCAGCTACCTTTTGATACAGCCCAGGGTGTCTAGATCTGTACTGCTCACATAGGCTGAGCCCAACCACATCCATGAGGAATCAACAAAACGCCCCACAGATGTACCCACAGTCACTCTGGTGGAGGCGATCTCTCTTCCCATGGGATCTTGTTTGTGTCAAGCTGACAATAAATCTAACCAAGAAGCAAGTCGAGTGATCGGAAACTGGTGACTCATCGGGCAGCCTCCGTCATCAAGGGTTCAGGCTCCTTCCGGTTGCTTCTCTGAAAAGTCCACTCCATGGCAGCCCACGAGGTCCGCTAGAGTGGCCTTTCCAAGCCTACAGTCCCCTCAACAGGAGAAATCAAAGAGAAGAGGAAGCCACACTGCTTTCTTTCATGTGTAAATCTGCAAATTTGGACATAATTCCTTTTACATTCAAAGGCCAACTCAGTCTAAGTTTAGTCTGGGTGAGTCAGAAGGTCCCCTTAGATACTGGGAGATGCAGAGTTTGGGGCTTGGGAACAAGAAGCTCGCTGGAGTTGCAAGTTCTCATGGTCACAAAGGCAGAACAGCTGTGCCCACTCCACCTGGTTTTGATTTTTTCTGTTTTTGATTGTGCTATGGTTTTGACAAGTGCTTGTGTGGGGGAGCGCTTGTTTGTATGCTGTTTGTAATTCCTCTTCCAACTGCCTGCAGGCCTCAGGATTTCATACTTACGCCCCAATGTCGTCAGTCCTTCACCATGAGATCCGGATCCTTCAGACATGCTTCACTTTTCCCCAACATGGCGTTTGTCTTAAAGTGTCTTTGATATTGTTTATTCATGTGCTTGTGTTGTGTTTTGTTTCTGAGGTAAAGTTTCCTAATGTGGTCCAGACGGGCTTCAAACCCTTGCTCTTCCTGCCTCAGCCTCCCAAGTGCAAGGTCTCAGCTATTTTCTGAGGCTTACATCCTTCAGGTCTGTCGTCCTTCTCTTTCAGAGTTTCTGCTTTTGATTGACACCTAGCCCTGACTCCCCATGCCGAGGTCAGGCGTCACTTCTCACCCGCATTCTCATTCTGTCCCTGTGTTGAATGCATTGGGCCAGTGTCATTCAAACGGAGCTCCAGCAAGACTCTGAGTGCCTTCATCCTGCATCCTCTTCTCTGTGTAAGGAGGGCTCGTGCCGTTTCCACCATCGTGCGTCACGGTACAGAGTAAAGTCTGAGACCCACGCAGGGATTGAAACCTGCGCTTGGAAAATGTCTAACTAACCTAATGCTTCTCAGGACATGATGGGAGAAACGCATCCCTGGGGATGTTTTCTGTGTGCTTTGAATTGCAGTTTTAAGAATTAGTTTTGCCCCGTAATTTATCTTTTTTTTCATCTTCCAGTTTTTCAGATTTTTCCATAGTTATTCTTACCTATTCATTTCCTAGAGGATATTCAAAATCACTTCTTGAAAACTCGAAAAATGAGATTTAGATGGGGTTACCAAAAGTAACCCAAACAGGATTCGACAGCACTGGGCTAAGTGGGCCATCTGGAAGCATGGCGTGTGTTTTTCCCCACATCTCCTTAAGAATGGCTCTGGCCTTCCCTCGCGCTGGCTGCATGCACCTACTAAGTCTGAGTGGAGCTGATGTTGCTGACTGCTTTTCGTAAAGGAAATATGTTATTCGCGTTTGTTAAAAATGATGCTTTCAGATAGTCCATCATCCATCATGATTCTGGTAGTTTTTAGGGGATTTATCTTTTTTGGGATTTTATATAGAAAATTCTGTCATCTGAAAATAATGGCCATTTTTGTCCTTCTGTCCAATGAAAGTTTAAGAAATAGCTGTCATTTATTTATGATCACCATTGTTAGACACTGGGTGCCTTATCCCAAGTGCCCAGTAGGGGAGGTGCCATTATTTCTCTTTTAAAGATGAGAAACTAGAAAGCAAGCCTTTCTATTTCGAACTGTGCAAGTCACACATTCAGCTAAGGACAGAGCTGAGCTTGAGGCTAGATCACCCTGCCCCTGAGTTGGGAGCTGTAAGCGCTTCCTTCCTCAGCTCTATTTCTTTTTAAGTCTTGACTCTGGCTGAAACTTCTAGAATGAAGTAAACAAGTATCTACTCAGCCAAGAAGCCATGGTATGGGGTATTTTCATGAGCCCTGCCTGTCCCTCTGTAAATGGACGGTGAAGACCCCATGTGTCATGTGTGTGTGAACTCACTGGTGAAGTCCTTGTGCATCACCTGCAGGGGCCCCTCCTCATCCTGAGTTTGGTATATGAATGTTTTATTTACATGTATATATGTGTACCACATATGTGCCTTGTGCCCATAAAGGACAGAGAGAGCATCAGAGCCCTCAGAACTGGAGTTAATAGAAAGTTGTGAGCCACCATGTATGTGTTGGGATGCAAGCTCTGTCCTCTGCAAGAGCAGCCAGTGCTCTTGACCACTGAGCATCTCTATAGCCCCAGAATCAGGTTTTTCCTTAGCTAACTGGCTCTGGGTCCTTCTACTAGAGAGTGCTATTATGACCCAAGACCTGGACATCAGATGTCATTGCAAAACAAGGAAATACATGGATATGCTGATAATTCTCTGTCTGTCATCTGTCTGTCCGTCCGTCCATCCATCCATCCATCCATCCATCTGTAACATGAAGGCCTGCTCGTTGGGGTTTCTGTCCTGCCTGGTACCCCACAGCCGGCAAGCCCCAAAGACAATAACACAGAGTCTGCATTAATTATAAACTGATTGACCCATTAGCTCAGTCTACTTTTGTAGCTTATATTAACCCATTATTCTTATCTATGTTAGCCATGTGGCTCAGTACCTTTCACAGTGGGGTCGATCACATGTTGCTTCTTCGGAGTCTGGGCAGGAGTGGGGGAAGAGCTTCCTTC
>LOEQ01002839.1:75713-117814 GCA_001685075.1 Bramus lutescens | reverse complement strand
TCAGCGTTTATTTAAAATATGATTGACAGAATACAGACAATTCTCCCACACCATCCATCCGTCTTTTCCTTCCTCCCTCTTTGCTCTCATCCTCACGTAGTTATCTATAGATACCAATTATTCAATGTCCCATTTTGCCATATGTTTTGAAGTCAGTTGAGTACATAGCTAGGAGGGATTTCTCTCTGTTGAGTGTGAGTTGTTTACTTTTACAAGAACCTGCGGAAGTTGTATTCTTTTGCATTTCTACCTGAACAATAGTGTGTGCGTGCGTGTGCACCTGGGGTGTGTGATTCAGGGGGTATGTGTATAGGGAGTGAGAAGTAAATCTCACATATCTCTATTTTCTCCAACATGGATCCATTCACATCTACATGAAATTCAGTTTTGGCTCTTCCCTAGGTCTCCAGCATGGACCCATTACCACCTGATCATTCTGGTGTCCATATGGCCAGCACCACTTTCATAGTGAGGAACTTGGCTCTGACTATCCTCCACCTGTGCACTTGAGTCTTCTGACCTGAGTGTATGTGAGGGCAAAGTGTTGAGCCTCTCCTCTCTGGGTAGAGATTTCTCAGCTAGAACTCTGGGCTTAAGTAGAGACCTTTGGTCTCCACCTGTAAAGTCTCCATTTGTTCCCAAAGCTGCCCGGCTCAGGCCAGCATCTGTGACACATCCAGATGTTTTGTCACCCTCTGCATTTCATCCCAGAAGCCTTTGGCACCCTAAACACTTTTTAAAATTTCACATATACCAATGTTCATGCACCGAACTATGAAGTTGCATGAGCTTTGAAGACTGCGCAGTGCCGCATGCCTGTCCTTACAGTGCTATGGAGAATCATCTCTTCAAACCACTCTCTCCATGTCACCTTTTCATCTACTCTTCCTTTCCCGCTCCAAGCCCCAGGAACCAGTGATCTGTCTACATTCTCCGACATATCTTGTAGAAGAACATCCAGTGGTGTACCTATGGCATCCAATGGTCTTCTGTAATGGCTCCCTTCACTTAGCAGTTCTCAGCAAGACTCACCGATGTGTCTGCAGTAACAGCTCACCTCTTTTCTATCACTCATGAGCATGCCATTGTGGACTTGTACAGTTTATCACCCTATTGAAGGACATTAATGTGTCTGTGTGTATCTGGGCATGCACACATGTGTGTTTATAGCATCTTATGTTCTTTTACATTTTCTTAATAACAACTCATACTGGTAATCCTTTCACAAGATATGACTACACAGTTCATTTAACAAGCTATTTCTTGTCCTATTGTTGCGTCTGAAGGTTGTGTTTAAGATATAAATCTGCTACCAGGAATGTATTTTGTGATTTTTTTCTGCCAACAGTTGGAGTATTTTCTTGTGTTTCCATTTTTTAATAACATTACCCACAGAGCATAAAGTTTTGCTTTTCATAAGGTCCAACTCATTTTTTTTTCTCATGGATTGTGCTATGGTCTTATATTTAAGAATCCATCACTAACCTCAAGGTTGCACAGGTTTTTCTCATTTGGTTTTAAATATTTTATAATGTGGCAGTTTGCATTGAGGCGATGTTGGATTCTGAGAAACTTTTGGTATAAGGTCTCTAGGTTATTCTTTTTTACTTGTATAGCTAACCATTTATTGGAAATAGTTGCCTCTCTCTGGGTATGTCAGTCTTCTTTCTCCTATCTCATGAATTTATTTTTTTCAGTGCTCATAAAATAATTCTATTTTCCTTAGACATGTGGCCATATACTCTTACTTTTTCTTCTTCAGTATAATAATACTCATAACATAGTTTATTTTTTAAAGAAAAATTTTGGGTCATGACCTTTTGTATAAAGCATGTATTTTAGGTGACCCAGTGCTGACCCAGCACATGCTAGACCCTGGTTTATTGCTTGTTGACTTATAGTAAGGGCAGGGAGGGAGAACTTCTGTGACCCCAGAGTGGATCAGCAGGTGTCTAAATATGGCCATATCCGGAGGGCGACTGTGCTCCACAGAGCTCTCACCTGTGGTTCTCAGAGACAACCCAGAGCTGTTAATTAATCTCCAGAGATATAAAAATGGATGGCTTTTAACAACAAAAGGAGAACAGATATTTGAGGCAGAACTCAGAGATTATGGTTTAATGAAAATGAGATCAAAATTATTTCTCACTTTACAAAGACATGAAATAGGTTTCCCCAAGACACCAGCTGTGTTAGAGCATCCATGGGTCATATGTTTGCTCGGATATGGTCTGCAAAATCAAGGACTGGGGAGAGTCTCAGAGGTATTGAGTCCCTCTGCATCTGGGGGGTTTCTGTCTGCAGAATGTTCTCTCTAGCACTTCTCTCCTCTCTTCAAGGCAGGCACATGCTTTGTAATGAGCTTTCTAGTTCTACTGGGGTCCTAAAGTGAGGAGCCATGGCCAGGGCGGATTGGCAGCAGATGGAGTGAGACAGGATATGTTAGAACTGCAGTTCAAGTGTCATGGAGTTAGGAGCCCACTGTCAGCTGTCCTGACTCCCTCTGTAGACCCCTGGGTGGGCCCTTGTCGACAGGATGCCAATCAGCACCAAAGGGTCTTTAGTTCTAGGCTCAAAGCCCAGTCTCTGTTGGCATGGCCATCTAACAGGCACTGGGCAGCTGATGGACAGTGCCAGAGCAGGCGGCAGAGTGTGGGGAGGATAACAGAGGCCCCATGGAGCATCTGACTGACCGTGGCAGCTTCGCACTGACCTTCAGCAAATTCTCCATGGATGACTGTTTTGGCAGGCCCATGCCTGCAGCTGCTTTTACTACTCTTCAAAGTATAGGGACAACCAATGGGCTTCCTGTGGGATATTTGGTCCTAGCTCATCCAGAGGAAGGTTGGCATGGCAGGGAAGCCTCAATCTAAGCGGAGTGCAGCCACCTGTACTGGTGTGGATATGCAGCTTTGCCCCACTAGGCTGCAGCTTCCTTTCCCTGTGGAGGTGGTCCAGCAGACACTACCAGCACCCGAGAGTTTAGAGGCAGGCTAACACATGTTTGGGATCTTGATGCTAGGGACCTCTCCTCCCTGTGGGCTCTGACCACAGGCTCGAGAACCTGGTTCTCAGCTGGCTTTGTTTGGTGAGCGGAGGAGTAGCTTTAGAGTCTTATGAGAAGTTTCATCTTCCAGCAAAAGGGGTCCAATCATAATGATGAGGAATAGTGAACAATGGTAAAGTACCCAGTGGACCACTGGTGAAAATATGATCATGGAGGTCCTCGGGAAACCATGCTCCTCGTTTGCACGTTTCTGGAGTTTATCCCCTTCCTTCTGGGTTCCCAGTGTAGGCAGAACATCCATGTTTCCTAAAAAACAAAGAACGGCGCAGCTGGGACGTGACTCCGTCGTAATGTACTTGCTGTGTTACAGTGAGAACCAGAGTTTGGAACCCTAACACCCACTTAAATGCTGGGCGGTTGGGGTGGCTTGCCTATAATACCAATGCTCGGGAGGCAGAGACGGGACCCCAGGGCACGTTGGACAGCTATGTGAGCGGAGACCCTGCCTCGACATCTGTGTATGAGAGAGAGTGATCCGGGAAGGCTGTATTAACTCCTGGTCTCCACATGCATAAACATATACATGTACATAAACATATACCTGTATCCATATCACATATGCACATGTACACACGCGTACCGCACACACATACAGACATTTTAAAAAAGGAACATGACTGACAGGCAAACAGTAGAGTGGTGGGAAGATTTTCTTCTAGACACAGACAGATGTGCATTTGGTTCTGGAGTCTCCTGGGTGGATCATTTCTCTAAGAACCTGAATGGTTGGATTCGGGCCCTCACTCGTTAGCAGGGAAATGTGTCCCATGTCCAACAGCTAGAAAGTTCTGGGGAACCATTGGGGATGGCACCCTGACATGGATTTACTTCTAATCCTGGCTCCTGGAGATTTGGGTTCCTGGTCTTCTTTCCTACACAGCGGGAACATGCCTTGCAAGTCACCATCCCCTTGAAAATCGGATTTATTTTACATTGTCTTCTGGAAAAGGGAGTTTAAGCCTCTAATTGCTGGTATCTGAGCCAGAGCGCCCGCTGGTTCTAGTGGCTGCCTCCATTNTAGGGAGCTGCGTCTCTCCAGGGCTGAGGGGCTGGTGATCTGAAAGGGAAATTGTGTCATCTGGTTGGTGGTGGATGCGACTCATTGTTGCTAACTGCTCTCTGTGTCTATCACTGCCTCGCTTCCCCTCTTGAGGAAAGAAATCAATAGCATTTTAAATGTCTTGCTAAGTAAGTGCTTAAGAAGCACACACTCCCACCCCCCCTACACACCCCACTCAGGGGGTGGGGATGGGGGCTTAGTCCAGGGCCAGCCCCCAAAAGCCTGGAACAGCAATGTCTGCTAGGTAGTAGGTTTCTTCCCCTTGCATCCTCGTTCTCCTTGCCTCCAAAGCAGTTGTCTCCCTGCTTGGGCTCTTGGAGCTGGTGGTGTGCACCTGGGGGAGGTGGGACGTGGGGTGACTGTCATTCATTCCTTCAATCACCTGTGTACCCCATAATATGCTTTCTGGGCACTGGGAGAGTGAGTGGTGGACTTGCCATGCCTGCCCTCAAAGAGCTCTTGTCTGCATACAAGACAGACAGAGTGAAAGGCCGCAAGAGCTAGGGACGGCAATATGATAGAGGGACGAGAGGAGAGCTCGGGGAGGGTGGAGGAGGCAGATGGGAGAGTCACAGAACACTTCCTGATGGGGGGAGAATGTCTTCAGATGTCTTGACCTGGAATCCTACCGGCCCATGAACTGCCCACGAGCTGCAGACTGTGTAGGAGTCAAGGCATCAGCAAGACTGAAGTCTGGCTCAGGGTAACTTGATGGGTAACATGGGTATGAGGGGTCAGTTACCCTCCTGTGGTGAAAGTAGACCTCTTGCTCCTAGCCCCTGCTCTCTAGTGTGGCTCAACCCGTTCTGCTGCCAGGACCCACATTTTGCTAGAGTCCATCTCCAACCTTCCTTGGCAGGTTCTCTGAGATTTCTCTTCTCCTGGTCCCTTGGTCTCACCCCTCCCAGGAGCTTGGGGGAGCTGCTCCCTTGTTCTTATTTGTAGCTCAGTACCTAGAAGGCATCCAGGCAACAAGACAATGAAGCCTTACTGCCACCCTAGGCTTGGTGTCTCCTTCCCCATTCCCCCACTGAGCCTAGAGGGGAGCAGAACTTGGTGGCTCCTTCTGGGCGCTGCGAGGTGAAGAGCCTCAGCTTGGGCTAGACACAATTCCGGCCGCACTAGGCTGAGAACTATTCATGTGTGAGGGAGGGAATATACACCTGGTGACATTCTCTGCAGCGCCACTAAGCTTTCTTCCTGTGGCCGCGGGCACCAAAGTCTCATGCTAAGAGAATGCTCTGCCACACAGGACAGATCTGAGGGCATCTACCACCAGCCCCAGGCTAGTGTTGCTTTCTGTCGTGGCTAATGCCCACTCCGTTCTCCCTGCTCATACCCTCTCTCAGTGCATCGTTCCCCAGTCTTCCTTGTTCTGCCTTGGGCCAATGTCTGATGTCTGCTGGGATATGGGTTTTTAGCAGTGGGGAGACCCTATACCTTCCCCCGTCTGATGTCTGCTGGGATACGGGCTTTTAGCAGTGGGGAGATCCTATACCTTCCCCCGTGTTCTCTGTGGCAAACTGACAGTCCCTCTGGCTGCGAGCAGCTTGACAGGCTGTAACTGTCCCTCATGTGGCATGCTTCTGGGCTGTGCTTTCTCCCTCTCCTTCAGGAGGAGAGAAGCCACAGGCACCTGCAGAAATGGCACTAATGTGGCCTGATTTACATTCAGGTGCTAACTTACAGCAGTTCTGTGTATGGCAGACTTCTGGGCCAGAGGAGAGGCTCCTGGCTTCTGTGTCGGGGAATCAGTACGTGTGGGGGAGGGAGACATGGCTCAGGCAGTGTCAATCCCAAGCACAGAGCAAGTCCACTTGCAGGCAGCAGTCCCTCCCACCCCTGCCAAGGCTTTGCGGACCAGCACCTGGGGCCCTCTGGACCTCAGGCACATTTGCTTTTTGCTCTCTGCCTTTTTTTTTTCTGGGCAGGCTTTGTCAGCTAGAGAGGACAGCTGCTGTCATCCACAGCCTTGCCCACGCCAGCCCTGGCCGCAATCCCCACGCCGCAGTGCCCTTTCTCAGCTATTGATCTGCCATCACCATGTGACTCTGTGTGGATTGATTACTTCCCCTAATCACAGCCTAACACTTACTTCTCTGGGGCAACTACCTGGTTTTCTGTCACTTATTGGTTTTGTGACCGGATGAAACATTTGACATCCCTGAGCCAGCCTCAACCCTCTCAGCTGTGAAGTGGACATAATGTCAATTCTTAGCCTACGTACACTGTATAACGACAGGCGATGGCTGTGAGATTTCCATACAGGACTTGGAGTGGAGCAACTGTACAACCATTTCACCTGCCCTGGGGACTGTTACTGCTGCCGTAACTCTTGGCCCTAGGCCGGCTCTGGGTCCGAACCCTTGGCTGAATTTAGAGAAAATGAAGGAGTTTAGCTCACATACACATGCACATACACACAGTAAAAAAGTACATGCGAATGTGTTTACAGTTTGGTAAACACTAGAGAGAGAGAGAGAGAGAGAGAGAGAGAGAGGTTCTCCATGCCCCTTGGTCTTGGCTGTTGCAGCATTTCCATCTATAGAAAGAAGTGAAACAAAGCCAGGAAACCTACCTCCCATCGCTCAGACTTGCAGATCCCTTCTTCTGGGTGGTAAGCCAAGGCTCTCAGGGTGAGCGATTTTCACTCCAGCACGGTATTTCCTGCTGGAATCTAATCCCTAGGATGCCAACTGCGTGGGTACAATGGGTCCTCATCTATAGCTGTTCATGGGAATCTGCAGCCCTGCCACAATGAATGCCCCTTCTTGGGTGACTTGAAGAGTATTATGGGTATTCCTTGAGGTCATTTTGTTGAACTGTCCATCTAAGTTTGGCCCTGCTAAGGACTCACCAATGACCAGTAGTGGTAAAGGTTGCTCCTCAGGTTTCCCATGCCACCACCCTCACCATATTCTCTGCCCAGTTTTAAAGAAATCCTATGTCCTTACATGTTCCTCCTAGACAAAGCACCCCTTGGTGGCAGGAACCTCCTATGTGCTGGCCTTGAGCATGGTGTCTGGTTCAGTCTCCTAGGAGTCTGTTTCCAGTGTATTATGGGGCACAACACATGCCCAGTTAGAGCCAATGCTTTTACCTGCTGTGTATTCGTCAAGGCCAATCGTCATGCCGATGCAGGACTGCCTACCATGCTCAAAGAGAGGAATCAGGTGAAAAATTAAATACCTCTGTCCCCGTGGCACTTACAGCATAATGACAGACATGGGTGGTCCTCGAAGGTTTGCAGTGAGACAGGAGGATGGGGTGATTTGTAATACGCAGCCTGCAGGCTGGCTCATCCTACCATCATTCCTGACACTCATCCTTCATATGTACGATGGTCTGTCCCCACCAGTAGCCCCAGTCTTGCCTTTCCCTTGGCTTCTTATCCCCTATGCATGCTTACAACCTCAGATCAGATGTCACTTCTCATTGGAAGTCCTCCTTCCTCCACAAGGTCAGAGTCACTTGCTTTTCACTCTATAGATGCCCTGCACTTATTCTATTTATTTGCTTTCCTTTTTTATTGAAAATAGATTCTTTTCCCAACAACATATCCTGATTATGGTTTCCCCTCCCTCTACTCATCCAAGTTCCTCCCCACCTCCCCTCCCATCCAGATTTACCCCCTTTCTGTCTCTCACTAGAAAAGAACAGGCTTCTAAGAGCTAGCAATCAAATATAACAAAATAAGATAAAGTACAACAAAACAAAACCCATCACATAAATGTTCGACAAAACAAACCGAGAGAAGGAAAAGAGCCCAAGAGAAGGCACTTGTTGGGGTGAGCTCCTTGTTCATCCTGGCTGCCCAGAACTGAAGTAATCACACAGAAACTGTATTAATTAAAACATTGCTTCACCCCTTCTTATTGGCTAACTCTTATATTAATTTAACCCATTACTATTAATCTTTATATCACCATGTGGCTGTGGTTTATGGGCTAAAATTCCCAGTGTCTGTCTCCAGCAGCTCCATGGCTTCTCTCTGACTCCACCTTTCTTTCTCCCAGCATTCAGCTTAGTTTTTCCCACCTATCTATATTCTGCCCTGTGCAGGCCCAAAGCAGTCCTTTATTAAGCAATGGTATTCACAGCATACAGAGGGGAATCCCACATCAGGCACTAGAACCAGAGGCACACTTGTTCACACACTCAGGAGTTCCCACAAAACACTGACCTGGAAGCCAGAATGTTTGTACAGAGGCTCTGAGCTTGCTGCATCAGTCTCTGAGTTTATGTGAGGTTTGCTTAGTTGAGTTAGAGGGTCTTGTTTTTTTTTTTGCCTCTTCTATCGCCTCTGGCTCCTACACCCTTTCAGTCTCCTCTTCTGTAAGGTTCCTTGAACTGGGGGGGGGGCTGGATGGAGTTACCCCATTTGGAGCTGAGCATTATGAAATTTCTGCATCCTGGCTGTGAGTCTCTGTATTCGTTCCTATCTGCAGCACGAGGATGCTTCTCCCATGCTGGCCTTGCACTTATTCTTGCGTGCTTATCACTTTGCAGTTCTGTATCATGTTTTGTAGTTTAAGTAAAGCTATCTTAAAGGGTTTTTGCGTGTTTGTTTATTACTTTTTTTGATTAATGTTTTTGAGGAAACTTTACACTAATTTCTAGGTTTTTATTGCTATATAGGAAACATTTTTAAATGTTTTCAAAAAGGCGAGTCAGGTAATGTTATTTTTTAAATAGTCAGATGATCTAAATAGACCCTTCTCAAAATGAGAAATACAAATAGCCAAGAAGCATATGGAAAAAATGCTTGGGGTTGGAGAAGTGGCTCAGTGATTAGTAATACCTGCTGCTCTTACAGAAGATCTGAGTTTGGTTCCCAGTGCCTACATGGCAGCAGCCTTACTATCAAAGGATGCGATACCTTCTAGGGGCCTCCATGGGCACAACACATACACATGGTACACAGGCATGCATGCTGGCAAAACTTCATACACATAAGATACAATATACATATTTTTAGTGATCAATCAAATTAGTTTTTTTAATTTTTTTCAAATTAGTTATTTTGAAACCACAAATTGAAACTACATGGAAACTTCATGTCACCCCAGTTAGAAGGGGTACAATCAATCAAATAAAAAGTAACGAAGATTGGGGAGCATGTTCAGAAAAGGGAACGGCTCCCTCACACACACCTTTATCAGGGATGCTTGCTGTTAACAATGGTGGGGGCAGAGCCTTCTTGGTTGTTCTCATCAACCCAGCAAATGTTTATTGGGTTCAACCATGTGCCATGTAGTTCCAGAGTCCTCAGTGTATAAAGAGGTGAGAAATGAAAGGAATAGGCCTCTTGGCTGGAGAATAGAGCCCTGTGTCCTGATGCATTCTGAACTCCCCGACAGTCCACAGCAGCTGTGCTCCCCTCTCTGTGTTTGTCATAGCTGTTACCCTGTCTACTGTCATGGCCACAACCCTCTTAGCGTTCAGTGTCATAAAGGGAGGGTTTGGGGTTTTTTGTTATAATAAAACTTAGGCTTTGTGAACTGGATTCTAGCCTCCAAAGTACTGTCTTCTCTTTAAAAATAAATAAGGTCTGAAGTCCCTGAGCGACCACAGTGAGAGCTGCCGGTTGCAGGCTTACTAAAGGGATCACCGTTTTTTATTAAATTTTTATTATTATTATTAAAAATTTCCACCTCGTGCCCCCNCCCTCCCCCTCCATTTCCAGTCCAAAGAGCAGTCCAAAGTGGAATCCTGCTGAAACAAGAGGCAGAGCCCAGCCCTTTCTGTTGTAACCGAGCCGTGTGTGATTAACAAAGAAGAATGCACTTGCCGGGTTCTCAGGGAAAATGCTTACAAACAGAAGTCTTCCTTACTGTGGCATGTTATGACCTTTTTGATTGAGAAGCTCTCCAGGAAGAATTAGAATTAAAAACATAATGAGTAGCCATGATGCTTTCCCACTGGGGTGGATTTGCATCCAGAGCAATGGCTTAATTACATTTGCTGCATTTAAGTGTCAGCTGTGGTCCCCCCGAGAAGTTCACATGAGGTCCAGTTTATGTATAAGACAAAAATCAATACTAGTTATGAGCAGGTCCAACTACAGCAGAACAGAAGAATTCTGGACCTTAAGTCGGGGTCTGGGATGGATGGTCAGCCCCCCCATGCTTGGTTTCTGTAGAGCCCTGGAAGTCTTGTTTCTCTGTCATGTCAGGATGACTGTGTGGCGTGGTACCACATCCTGCGTGAGTTCAGGAGGCTACTCTCAGTTTAGTTAGTATGACTCGTGCTATTTTCGAGATAAAAATATAAAATATTAATTATCAAGCATTTGGAAAATGTAAGTTATTTGAGCACAGAGAAAAGAAATTTTAGTTTCTTGAGACAAGGTGAAGATTTTATTTACCCAATAGACTCAATAGATATTTATTGAATGCTCACTATGTGCCCGGTGGAGCTTGGACTCTGATACGGAGCCTGATACACAAGAGCCGTTCAGTGAGCTCCTATGAAATGAAAGAATGGATAGTTGACTCTTCAAATAGTCCACAGGCTGGACTGGTCTCTGGGGCCCGCAGAGAGCACCAGGAGGCAGCTATAGATGGACTACTGTCTGCTGGATGTCCTGTAGACTCAGGGTCATGTATGGTTGGATTCATAGTTCAGTATCAGAGTAGAGTCCTACTTCTGAGGACTCCCAGGAGAACCAGGACTGATGGGAAAGAGGAGGTGGGAAGGAAGGGAAACAACAGGAAGGAGGAGATCAAGGAAATGGCTCTTGAGATTGTGGAGGCTGATGCCTGGAGCCACCTGAGGCCAAACACAAGTGGAAAGACCATCTGAAGGCTGGGTCACCATCATCCTCAGCATCATTCTCAGCCAAGTCAGCTTCCCAGGACCCTAATCACAAAAGGCATTAGACTAATTAGATAAGACCTGCAGCATATATCGTGGGTGGTAATCTAGACTATCGATTCAGATGTTAATCTCATCTCAAACCTTTGCAGATACATATAGAATTACATTTGGCCAGGACTTTACCTTCTTCATGTGAGTTAGCCATTGAGTTCAGCTTCCTTGGCCATGTGGTCCTAGGCTGAGGTCCCCTTCCCCAGCTCCCTTCCCTAGCCCTCAGAGAAGGAATGGCAATGTTACAGGTTTGGAGTTAGACATGTAGATTACAAGAAGCCCTGGCTCCATCACTAGCTAACTCTAGCCTCGCCACAACTCAGTTTCTGCCTCAGCAAAATGGGACCAGCACTGTCACATGGCGTCCTCTTTGCTACCCGCCACTCAGTTTTGGCATTTCCTCTTCATCCATTGCTCCCTTTTGTCTTTGAGGACAGATTCTGTTGTTTGACTTCCCATTCCATATATTGAACAGTCCTTAAAATATAACAGATGGCCATGGAGTATCCGCTGATTAAATATTGAATGAATTCATTCAGAGGGAGAGAAGTAAGCAGAGGTGGCCATGTGTAGCAGGTGTTTTAAAAACAGGCATCTTTCCCAGAGTTGACAAGCTTGCTAGTCTCCTTGAAGACCTTAATCTCACTTGTGATGCCTCCAGGAGAGAGAAAGAAAGAGAGATAGAGAAAGAGAGAGAGAGAGAGAGACTATGCCCCAATATATAGATTTATTTGTTGGTTGGTTGATCGTATTAAGTGTACACCTGCATGAGTTTATGTCTACCTCATGCACCACAAATGTACAGGATCACGTGGAGGCAAGAAGAAGGCATCTGATTCCCCTGGAACTAGAGTCACAGACCCTTCTGAGCTGCCATGTGGGTGCTGGGAAGTGTACATGGGTCCTTTGCAAAAGCAACAAGCGCTCTTAACCACTGAGCCCTCTTTTTAGCCCCTCCCCTACTATAATTTTATATGACTGTTTTTCGCCTTCCCCCAGCACCAGGAAGCCACTGCTTTGCCCTTTGATCATTTAAATATTTTTAGAGACTTCCTAGAAGTGGGAGCCTATTTCTGTTTCTATGTTTGGCTTATTCATGTAGAATAATGTCACCAAGGTTTGCCCATGTTACCACATTGCAGAAGGCTCCGACTTCTAAGGCTGAAATGTTCTGCGGTGCATAGACCACAGTTTGCATCCATCCATCCACAAACACTTGAGGATGCTACCACATCATGTTTGAACAGCATCAATCATGAGAGTGCTATTATCTCTTTGAATTCCAGTTTCACTTATTTGGGATTATTGCCCACAAGTGGAGTTGCTGAGGACTCTGGGAGTTGCCTCCAGTCTTATCTCGAGGACCAGTAAAGAAGTTTGGCACATCATGAACTCAGTGTCCAGTGAGTCGCCTTGTATCCTGCCTGCTTTCCAGACCTCCTGGTTTTCTTATATATTAGGTAGTCCCTTGGTTTAGGATTGTCCTCTACAATGGAAAAGACTTTTCACCACCAGGTTTCCAAACTTCTGGGCAGTAGTAGAGGGTGAGCAGAATGCTTTGTCCCAGGCTCTGCATGGGTCCCTGAAAACCACAATGATCCAAAGGTCAATGCCCCTTTTATTCTAAAAGCCAGGAAACATTAGCTAATCCCAGTGAAGTTCCAGGATCCTAGTTTGAAATCAATGTTGTATTTAACAAAAAATGAGCAGTCACTTGTAACTTTTTTTCAGCAAAATGATGCCATTTAGAGCTCATGGAATTTATCTGTCTAGCAGATCAGCAGCTGAACAGAATTTTAATTACACCTGCCACCCTCAGCCGCACTCTCCCGTCCTGAGCTAACCTTATCAGGGCAGTGGTGCCTACACTGCCCAATTTTGCTGTTCAAAAGCCAAAGTTTCCTTTCTTATTGTTTAGGGGAGCTGGCTGGTGTTTTAATTTCAGGGAAAAGCAACCTTATTCATGTAAAGTGACTTCAAAGGATGTGCCAAACTGCCAGATTGCACACCTGACTTAGAAACAAAAAACTAAAATTTCTGCAGATTTTCTGAAATAATAAAAAATAAAAAATACCAAAGCTCACGACAATACTATATTGATAATTGCTAATTAAATACAGTCTCACCGCATTGCCTGCTGTGTTCATGTGAGTTTGCTACCTTTAGCTCCACTGTGCCATTGATACATTGATTACTAAAGATACTCTGTGTATTCAGGGTCATAAACAGAGCTCAGTGGACTCCATTTCCACTCATCCCCTTGAGAACAGAAAGGTTAAGAGGCAGGACCTTTACAACACGTAGGGAGACAGAACATTGGCAGATGTCCCCCAGGGACAAGGAGGGTATTGAGCGTGTCTGGAGAGGCTACATCGCTGGTGAAAGGGTGTGTGTGCCATGGTGTGTTTTCCCCATCAATGACGTGATTTGAGTCTCACCTTGCAGATGGTGCTGCTAGCTGCTGTCTGGTTTTAAGTCACACTTACATCCCGATCTTTTTGGAACACAGCTTTTGGATTTCAGGCTTCTAAAACTACAGCAAGATTTAGACTGTCACACCCTTCCATCAGTCAGTCCCTGGGAGATGTCAGCAAGCTCCTGGATTTTTTTGCAGACTGTCATGATACAGGCACACAGTTCTCTGAACCAAACCTAGCTCCCGTTTTACTGAGGGTAGACTGCCAAATACAAAGCTGGCACTTCCGCTTTTATTGGTCNAGTCCCTGCTCTCCATCTAACCTATTGACCAAGGCTTTTCCATGACTATGAGGGCTTTCTGGGTCCAGCAAGGCTCCAAGAATGATGTGTGTCAACACATTAAGGCAGTGAGTGAGCATAGCAGCTCTGGGAATTGAATAATTAATTTCCCTCTTAAGGAAGGAGCTGAGGCATGTGGGACAGCCTGTTGCCCCAGGTCACATGCTGGCAAGAGGCAGAGCCTGGATTTGGGCTTAGCACTGTGTTCTAAGCTCCGTTCTCAGCCCCAGCCTGTGTGCTTGCCTTCCACCTGGCCGCGTATTGCTCCCATGACCCGGAAATGGTTTTAAGGGTGGAGGAAAAGAGAAAAGTCTGAGAGGAAAGTTAAAGCAGTGGTCTCTTCTGCAGCCACAGCAAACTATTCTCAGCTAACATGTCCCTGAGAAGTCTCTCACAGAAGAAGGGAGGTGACCTAGAGAGGACAGGGCCAGCCAGACATTGGCTTAATAGCAGGGACTACAGCAGAGACCTGCTGCTGCGTCACTTCCTGCAGACAATGATCAATAGGGATGTCAGGTGACCTATCTCATGTCTGAGAGAGTCAATGACAGTCACCCACAGTCTTTCCCTTAGGGACTTCAAGCTCACAACAAGTGACTAGACATAGCTAGTTACTGCCAGGGCTGCACTTGCTGTACACTGTCTTTGCTTTAGTTGCTATAAGCAAGGTCAAAGTCATGGTACCATGTATCTTCTACAGTGTAACAGACTACCCCAGTGGCATCTTCTGTTGTCACCTACCTCAGTAGGGCTGGCTGGAATTGGCTGGGCAGTTTGCTCCTGGGAGTCAGATGGTAGCTGAAGTGCTATTGAAACTTGGTGTGGGACAATGGTCTGTATTCTGTCAATTATATTTTAAATAAACGCTGATTGGCCAGTAACTAGGACAACCAGACAGGTTCATCTCCACCCAGTTACTCTTGTCCTCTTAAGACCGAAGAAGAAAGTCCTAGGCTCCAGTCCTGACCCAGCCACAGAAGAAGCAAGATGTGAGTGCCCCTCTGAATAAGGTACCAAGCCACATGGCTAACACAGACAAGAATGATGGGGTAATATAAGTTGTAAGAGTTAATAAGAAGCCTGAGCTAATGGAACAATCAGTTTATAACTAATGTAGACTGTGTGATTTATTTGGGACTTAACAACCATGGGAATTGGGCAGGACAAGCACTGGGTAGGACAGAAAACTCAGTCAACAGAAACCCTTGGGTTTGCCATTGATCCTGGCCATCAGCTACTATGTCAGCTAGGGTCATTGGCTGGAGCATCTATCTACTTATGATTCCTATAGAGATTTCTCACAGCTTTATAGCTGGAACCCAAGAGCAAATGTCCAAAGAGAACTAGAGAGCTGGGGACTGGATGAGGAAGAGAGGAAAGAATGGTGGTAGGACCACCTCAAAAATCTAGACCCCAAATCACAGAGCTTCTCATCTCCTATCTGATGTGGAAAGCCCTGTATATGTGTTTTTTTATTGGCTAATGAATAAAGTTGCTTTGGTCTATGGCAGGGCAGAATATAGCCAGTCTGAAAATATATANATATAAAGAATAGGCAGAGTCAGGGAGATGCCATGTAGCTGCCAAAGGAGACAGATGTCAGAACATTACCCAGTAAACCACAGCCTCGTGGTGATACACCGAATAATAGAAATGGATTAATTTAAGATGTAAGCATTAGCTAGGAATACACATAAGCCATTGGCCAAGCAGTGTTGTAATTAATACAGTTTCTGTGTGATTATTCAGGTCTGGGCAGCTAGGAATGAATGAGCAATCTCCCCTTACACTAATCAGGATACTCTATCCAAGTTCATGGAAAGGAAACAGACTCACAACTCAATTGGAGGTACCCCGAGGTTAGGTCTGGAACAGGTGTTGTACCACCTCTGTTTTTCCTGGAGTGACTTTGTTTCTGGAGGTGACACACCTGCACAAAGCATTTCTGCCCTCACCAAGATCAGCTGCTCCTTTCTTGGGGCATCTGGCATCCAACAAAAACTAATTCTGCTTCTTGAAGAGCGCCAATCAACAGAAGATACTTTTCTTCTTTGTCCCGTGCAGACCACGAATAGTTTAGAGTAATTCCAGAGATGTTGAGCATAGCTTACCTGCATCCATGTTAAGACTTTTATAGTGCGTAGCCCAAGGTTCTCTCATCCCAACCACAGTGCTGTGAATTGAGCTACACCCAGACTTACCTTAATGAATAAACATTTCTTACTAGGGTATTTATTATTTTTAATTTGTTAGGATTGTTTCACATAGAATTGCTACCTTTATTTTATTATTTTAATTGTGGTGTGGGGGGGGGTAGGGAAAGGCTTTTGACAGGACAGGGGTGGAGAATTCCCGCAGGAGTCTGCTCATCCTTCCTACCATGTGGGTCCCAGAAATGGAACCCAGGTTTTCAGGCTTGATGGCAAACACCATTACCTGCTGAGTCATGGAACCAGTCCCTTCTCTTTTTTAACTTGTGGAACTTGTGTACAAATTGGATAGTAACATCATAAAGCACTCCAGCGATAGATAAACAAGGATGTGACTGTGAACTCTGAAGCCAATGTGCCTCTTCCTGACCCCACTCAGTCTTCCCTATTTTATGGCAACCATTACCCTGAGTTGCGTGTTTATTGATGCATTAATTTTCTTTATGGCGTGGTATGTGCTTTCATCCCTCTGGGATGCACATTTAGTTTTACGTGTTTTGGAACATTTTCATAGTTGGAGCCACTCTATATTTATTCTTTCTTAGTGCTGCTGTCTGTCCCAATGCTTACCCTCACTGTTGCATGCAGATGGATCTCAGTCACCGTCACTGTTAGGACAAAGTCAAGACTGAAGTTGTAGCATAGACTGTCTCTGCTGAACAGTTCCCCTTCCCTATCATAAAGAGCTTTTATGTCAAAATTCTTATGTCTCTGCTAAACTGTTGACACATGCTAGCTTCCTGCCTTGCCAGAATGTTGGATCATGTTCCATGGTGACTTTTTCGCTTTACATGCTAACATATATAAAAGTTTTGATCATTTCTCATTCTCCTCTAACCTAGTTTCTGGTTGTTTGTCTTTTGACCACTTGTTGTCACTCTAATGTTAGTTATGAAATGAAACCTGTCACCTCATTCTGGTGGCTGTGGTGCTGTGAACATCTTTTCTAATATTTTCTGGTTTTTTTTTATTTTGCTTTTGTTTTTACTGGATTCTTGTCCAAGGCTCTTGTTGGTTTATGTACTGAGCTATCTTTTTCTCATTCATCTATAGCAGCATCTTTTTTTCTGCTGTGTCCCCAACCTTCATCAGCCCTGTCCACTCTCCCTGAGAGTACCTCATAGTCTCTTTGAGCTATAATTTAAGGCACAGAAACTGTTAATATTACCCTGTCAAATTTGAATCTTTGTGGGTTGAAAATCCTTCCCTACCTTGAGGTCATGTATCATTCTCTATTTTATTTTCTTCTGCAGGTTCTATGGCATTTTGCTTAATGTGTGGTGTAGCTGGGTTGACCTTTGTTCGTGCGTGGCATCGAGATGCACTTTGTGGTGCTGGGAACCTCTTGGTTTCTCTTTATTTGCATTTTCCCTGTCATTTTAATTACTTGAATTCTGATGTTGGAAATGTAGTGTTCTCCTCAGGTAGCCATAGCAACTCTCAGTATCTGCACAGCGTTTTGATTTCTGTAACTTTCCTTTGCCTCGTGTATCTGTTAGTAGCAAGGAACTTGACCTTTCTGTTTGTATTTCATGATTTTTACCTCAATGAAGCAGTCATCCTGCAGATAGTTACCAGAATTCTACTTTCTGATTAATATTTTCTGCTTTCTATTTGCTTTGCTTTTCCCCATGAATCCCTTTCTTGCCCTTTTTACTCATATTGGATTATCGTATCTAACTCCTGTTCATCTAATTTGAAGTTAATCATTATGTTATTACATGAACAGTAGCCAGTGTAGGCAGCGAAGGCACGAGCCCGAGGTTTGCATTTTAAACCTCAGGACTGTTTCCTTGTTTAATAGTGATGGGGCTTTGTGGTGTTTTTGTGGTTTACTGTTGCTGTTTTTTAACCTTGTGTGGAACTGCTGTGTGTACTGTCTTTGTGTTTAACTGCTGACCCTCTGTGGGTCCCTTGCCTTCTGCTGGAAGTGTGTCCTATGGAAATTCCTGTATTAAGAGCCTGTCATGAACAGTATTTGGTTTTGTTTCTGTCACCATGTCCTTTTTTCTTGTCACTCTAACTATATCACAATCATTAGAGTTGTAGAAAAGATTGAAACATAGTGACAATGTTGTTCATGTCTGGCAAAAAACAAAATCAGAGGAGTAAAGATCTGCATGGCCATAGTAAGGTTGCAGCTGTACAAATGCATCCACGTAGCAGCACATAGCCACCTGCGTGGGCCATTGTAAGGTTGCAGCTGTACGGATGCATCCACATAGAGCTCATAACCACCTTTGTGGTCATAGTAAGGTTGCAGCTGCACAAATGCATCCACGAAGCAGCACATAGCCACCTGCGTGGGCCATTGTAAGGTTGCAGCTGTACGGATGCATCCACATAGAGCGCAAAACCACCAGCATGCACCATAGTAAGGTTGCAGCTGTACGGATGCATCCACGTAGAGCGCACAACCACCTGCATGCGCCATAGTAAGGTTGCAGCTGTACAGATGCATCCACGTAGAGCACATAACCATGATGATCATGAGTTCAGAAATGACAGAGGCTAGGAGCAAGGCTCTGCTCTCCATGACACTAAAAAGTGTGCTCTTGTATACATACATGCCTCAAGAAGCATGAGAAGGCACATAATAAATTCATCAGCCTGGGCCCTCTGCATATGTGTGACCGTTGTGTAGCTTGGTCTATACATGGGATCAGGGGCTGTCTCTGGCACTTTGATTGGCTCTTGGGAACCTATTCTTCATGCCCAGCCTGAAGGGCAAGCCTTGGTCTTACGGCAGCTTGCTCTCCATGCTTTGCTGACGTCCATGGGAGGCCTGCCGCTTTCTGAGCAAATACCAAGGAGGGGTGGATCGGGATGTAAAATAAATGAATACATTTTAAAAAGGAATTCAAATTCCTTCGCAGATATTGAAATCATAGGTTAAACTTGTGCTTCTGTATTTGAAGTGTGACCTTCCTACAAAAGCAAGTGCATCGATTATAATTAGAAACTAACTTTTGCCTCATAAATGATGTCAACCAGACTTTGATTTCCAAGAAGGTTATGTCATTTGCACTCATAGCCAACCCCTGTAGTATGGGAATAGCCATTGTATTTTACTGTTGGCTAATTTTCTAAGTGCTCTGAATTATTTTATTATTATATTCACTCCCTTTGGTAATTACTACTGAAGTCAATCACTTTTTTATGTCCATATTTGCTAGTCATTTGTAATTCTTCTCGCTTTAGAGCATTCGGCCCTATCTATTGTCAATTTTTCAATTATAATCTTAATGGTTTTCTTATTGATTTAAAATAGCTCTTTATATATTAAGAATATTGAACCTGCCTTTTTTCAAATTGTTTTCCTACTTGTCTTAGACTATTATTCATAATAACTTAGTGTTTAATTTTTTATATTAAAAATTGATTCCTTATGCATTTTGAAAAAGGCCATGGATTGATATAAACAAGGTAAAATACGTTATTCCAGAAAGACTGATATAAGTCTTGGTGACAAGGAGGGAAAGAGGAAATAAAATCGGCTTCTAAACTAACTTTTACACAAAGATGAACTGGAAGAGAAGGCGAGGCGCTGCAGAGCTGGAACTTAGAAGGTTTTCCTTCTTTTGTCCTGTCTGCCACTCCTACATAGGACGCAGATGGACATCGTGACATCTGTCTATCTGATGGCTAGCATGTCCCTTTGTGAGGCTGTGCTTGTTTGCTGCTCTTGTCTGACATGCTCGGGAAAGGGGAAGAGCTCAGCCCACCTGCCCACAGGCACAGGTTTGCAGAGCTCGTCTTGGAGATGGCACAGAGCCATTCCGCTTTCCCCAGCAGGTGAGTCCACACCCTGCCTTGTCTGTCCTTCCTGTCACCTTAGTGACCTCACCCAGCCAGTTATGACTGCCAAAGAATGAAGGCCTTTCCTCTGAGGCCGGGTGTTACCAGCTTGGACATTCCTGGCACACTGGGCTGAACAAATTGTCTCAGGGTTTCCCTCGGTGCTGTGAGATGCTTAGCCCAGGTCTCCATCTGCCAGAGGCCAATATGATTATTTCATTGCAACAACCAAAAGTCTCTCTAGGTGTTACCTAATGTCCTCTGAGGGACAATGTGGGCCTTGGCTGGCACAGGGCAGCAGGAGCAAGAGACTGTTGTTAGACTTTGGGAACTTGACCAAATTGTGATTTGAGTGAGTCTCAGACTCGGGTGTTCTGATGGGACTGCAGCTGATCGCCACAGTTCCACAGTGCAAGAGTCTATCCCAGAGCTTTCCACGAACACGTACCTTTCAGTTTCAGAGTTCATTTCATTAATATTATTTCTTTTTATAATATTTATTCCTTGATAATTTCACTCATGTATACAATATGTGCTAGTCATGTTGACCCCCAACTATCTCCCAACCTTTACCACAAGCCCTGACATTCACTGTGAGCCCCCAATATGTCTCCTTCCCAAATACATGTCCTCTTTTTAAATTTTATTATTATTATTATTATTTAACCCCCTGAGTCTAATTTTTGTGTTGCCTATATGTCCATGGGTGTGGGGTCATCCACTCCAAAGTGGGCATCCTACCAGTGGCCAATGCCCCAAGAAAAGTAGCTCTCCCTCCCCCCAACGCAGACAATGCACCCGTAGCTCCTGAGACAGAGGTGGGTCTCAGTAGTCCCTCCCCACACCACGCTGGTATTTTTTAACTGGCTTGATCTTGCACGGATCTTATGCAGGTAATCAAAGCTGCTTTGACTTTGGGTGTACATTAGTCAGATCATGTTCAGACCATTTGTTTCTTGAGACAAAGTCTCACTCAAGCGAACTTAGGCTGACCTCCAGCCCATGGCCATTCTTTCCCCACAGCCTCTGCAGTCCTGGAACCAACCTTAGTGGCAGAGACTGTGGATCCTGGATCTTACTGGCAAAGTGATCTAGCTGAAATGGTGAATTCTGTCTCTAAGGACAAGGTTAAGGAGCTGGGGAAATAGCTCAGCAGTTGAGAATACTGGATGCTTCTCCAGGGGATCCAGATTCAACTCCCAGTACCTACATGGCAACTCACAACCATCTGTAACCCCAGTTCCAAGGGATCTGACACCCTTTCTAACCCAAGGCATGCCCAGATATACATGCAAGAAATACCTATACATATAAAATAAAATTGAAATTAAAGAAAAGGGGGTGAAGTGACAGAGGTAGCCACCTGGAAATGACTTCTGACCTTCACGTCTGTGTGTGTGTGTGTTTGTGTGTGTGTGCAGTGCTTGTGTTACCAGTCTCTGTGCCCCACTCTGTGAGGACTAGATGGAGCCTTTGTGTTTATAGCTGGTGGACATAGTTAGCACACAAGTGAGGTGTCTGATTTTCCCACTCCCCTGTAATCTGATTTCTACTCTGAAATATTTTCCATATTTCTGGTCTGCTTACTTTGAGGCTGCTGTTTGGATTTGAACTCACGGATGTGTTTGCTTTTCACTTACTTAGTAAAGGATAACAAGAGGTGTTCAAGCAGAGAACAGTGTCCTGGTGGCCTCTGACATCCTGCTGGGGGTCAGAGGTTGTGTGGCTGTCAGTATTCTACCTGGTGGCCTGGGACATGAGGATGTTGCTCTGGCTGCATCTGCACGAACTCCAAGAAGAGACCAGCAGGTTGGCAGTGATAGTCACACTCACAGACGTCTAGGGATAGGGAAGCGTGGAGTTGCTTCATTCCAGAGACACATACGCATCCACCTTTGTCAGCCTGTCGGCCTGAGGGCCTCTCCCTTTCAGCAGCAAAGCTGCTTCAGGCCTGAGACATCTCAACGAGCATATCCTTTAGACTGAACTCAGAATGTTTTCTTTTGCTCTGTAGTCCTTGGGGCTAACGACATTCCCTTCAAAGCTTTCTGTTACTGTCCAGGTCTTTGGAAGTAGCATCCTGATAAAGGTGGTGCCAAGAACCATTCTGGGCCCTTCTTTCCCCCTTGACTCCCTGCCTCCAGGGGGTCGGGTGACACCTAAGGTCCAGAACAAGTCTGTCATCTCCTGGGCATCTGAGTGCCCCAGGGTGGTCAAAAATCCCCTCTGTAGAATATGTTATTGTGTGTGCAGCACAATGAACTCAATTTTCTTTCGTGCAGAGCTCTGGTAAGGGGTTATGTCATCAGGGGCAGGCTTTAGGGGGCTCTGCCTATGCTTCGTCACATGCTTGGGATGCCCAAGCCGGCTATTTGGGAGAGGAGAGGTGTGTGGGAAATGGGCCCTCAGCGGGAATATGGACATTAGCAATGCAAATGTCTACATCCCTGCCCAAAAAGAGCAGACCTATTTTTCTTTCCCAACCTTAATGCAACAGCCATGCTGTAATTCTTCTCTATGGCTGCCTCAGCCACCTCTTGGTGAAAGTAGAAAAATTAGGCTTTCAGAAGCTGTTTTCACCCGCAGAACTTTTGCCTTTGCTCCAGCCTCATTCCACAGGAGCGAATCTGTCACCTGCTGGTGAACTTGGCCTCCTCACCCATCAGCCCTTCTCACAGGACCCTGGCACATGCACAGTGCTAACTGTCAGACACTCGGTAATTTCTGCTGGAATCATTGGGATTTTCATATCATTACACAGGATTACAAACACAAAATAAACTAAACAAAAGATGATGTGTTCTGACCCTCTCAGGAATGTGTGCCTGCCAGGATCCTAATACCCCTGGAGAGAGAAAATTGGATTACTAAGCCTTAGCTATGTACACATCCCATTACAGGTGATAAGCTTGGGCATATTGACACAGACAGGCTCCCGTTCCTCATGGACCTTAGGGATGGGAAGCCTTCCTCTCAGGTTCTGAATACCTACAATTAGGGCAGTGCAGTCTTGGGGAGCTCTGTAGGTAGATAAATCTCAGGCCATGTTTCCAGGAAGATTCTGAATGGTGATGTCCCAGGACCACCTCATTCATGACTTGACCAGGATGGGTTTGTAAATCTGAATGTCTTTAGGTTGCATTTCTGATTGGCATATGGGCAAGGGACAAAGAGTCAACAGGAATTAATGTAAGAGCCCTTGCTGACTGATCACTTCTTTATCAGGCCATGGCTGTCCCAAGCACCTAAATGATATCCAGTCTTGATGAAATGGCTGCTGAGAAAACTGTCAAGGAAAAGCACAGGTCTGAGAAATAACACCCCTAATAATATTGGCAGAGGCCACAGTGAGAAGAACTGTGTTTCGTATGTCACAAACATTCTAACTATGCACTAGTGAACCCAAGTCCAGAAGATTAAGAAGAGTACTTCATTGATTTACAATCTGGAAACATTTACACGAGATACAGATAGGGGAAAATGTCATTTGTTTTATTGGTGTTTGAAAGAGCAAATTCCTGGATAGAGAGGTTGGTATCTGGATGTCGCGTAGATTATAGAATGAATATCCTCTAGGATCTCATTTCTCGGCCTGTTCCTCGGGACAGCAGGAGTGCATCCATGCCTTCACCCAACAAGTGCAGCTCTGGTTATGCAAATCAGAAAAACAAAGTTGAATATAGTCCCTGTGATGCTGTGTTGAGAGGGAATGACCCCTGTGGGCTCACGGGTTTGAGTACATGGACCCCAATTGGTGGAACTGTTTAGGAAGGATTAGGAGATGTGGCCTTGTTAAAGGAGGTGTGACAAGGGTCTAGCTTTGAGGTTTCAAAAGTGTGATTCCCAGAGTTTGCTCTCTGCCTCATGGTTGTGGATCAGGATGTGAGCTCCCAGCTGTTCCTTCTCTCTGTCATTATGGACCCAACCCTCTGGAAACATCTGGTAAATGTAATACTGTTTTTCAAAGTTTCCATGGTCAAGGAGTTGTATCGCAGTAACAAACCTGTATCTAAGACAATTGTCTAACAAGAGTTTGCAGTGTGAGTGACCAGTGTGAGTGGCCAGCATGAGTGGCCAGCGTGAGGAACCAGAGTGAGGGACCAGTGTGGGGGACCAGAGTGAGAGACTAAAGTGAGTCACCAGAGTGAGGGACCAAAACAAGGCAGAAAATCCACCTGTTGACTTTGGCCATGGAATGCTTTTCCTGAAATATCGGCATACCCCAGACTCTTGGAGATGCCACACTGGTGTCCACTTACCACGTCTTGCTTCTTGAGCTGTTTCCTCTCTCCCTCCAAGCTCATAATAGAATTTTTCTGTTATCCCCTCACCTTCCTTCAGTTCTGCCTCTCACACACACATCCACACTGTCCATTTCAGGTCATATGTGGGTCAAGCCAGACACTTTTCTAAACTGCTTTCCTACACTCTAATTTATTACAAACCCTTCCCATGCCATAGCCTCTTTCTTTACCATACTCTTTATTGCTGTTGTTCCTTTCCAATGTCTCTGCAAACTCTCATTTAATGCCTAGTATTAGCACTTGTTTCTGGACAGTGTTTGTTCCTGTGGCATGCAATGGGATTGTTTGCAAGAGTTCAGCACTCTCCTTGTCCATCCGTCTATGCCTCTTGGCCATAAGTTCAGTGTGAAATCCAGTAAATGGCTTGTCTATACTTGGTATTTCCTGGGTAACTGGTGGCTAGCTTGATGTCTGTCTTGCAGAATCAGGTGGCCTTGATGCCAACTTCACTCTGCTACTTAGTGTTTTTTGAGCCTCCCACTGTCAGTCTGCACAGCCTTAAAATGGAGGTAAGAGCAGTGGTGTTGATAGGGTTTTTGTCCCGTCCAGTCCTGCAGTTTTTCAGTCCCAAAGAAACACACAGAGGCCTACATTAATTATAAACTGGTTGGCCTATTATCTCAGGCTTCTTATTAATTCTTATAACTTATATTAACCCATAATTCTTGTCTGTGTTAGTCACATGGCTTGGTACCTTTTATCAGTGAGGCAGTCTCATCTTAGTTTCTCTGCATCTCGGTGATGACTCAAGACTGTGCCTTTCCTCTTCCCAGAATCCTCCTGTTCTCCTTACCCCGCCTATACTTCCTGCCTGGCTACTGGCCAATCAGCATTTTATTAAAGCAATACAAGTGACAAATCTTTACAGGGTACAAGACCATTGTCCCACAGCAGCAGTGGTGAGGGTGAATGAGTATCTCTTGGAATCACACACATGCACATGCACACATACACATGTGTACACTTACACACACTGGAAAGATCTTGGGAGGAAGAAGTAGAGTGGAAGTACCACGTCATCTCGAGGTCAGCATGACTTCTGGCTACATGAAGAGCCTCTCTCTGGTGTCCTCTCGTTTGCTGACTCAGAGGACTGTGCTGACTGGTTTTGTGTCAACTTGACACAAGCCAGAGTCATTTGGGAAGAAGCACTCTCAACATAAAAAAATGTTTTATCAGATTAGCCTATTGGCAAGTCTGAGAGGGCTGCATTTTCTTGATTTATGATTGATGTGGGAGGGTCCAGTCCATTGTGGGCAGTTCCATCCCCTGGGCAAGCTCTGAGCTATATAAGAAAGCAGGCTGAGCAAACCACGGGGAGCCAGGAAACAGCACTCCTTCATGGCTTCTGCTTCAGTTCCTGTCTCTGGGTTTCTGCTTTGAGTCCTTGCCCTGACATCTCTCAGCGATGGAGCATGACCTGAGAGCTGCAGACTGAAGTAACCCTTTCCTTCCCAAGTTGCTTTTGGGTGTGGTATTTATCACAGCCACAGAAACCCTAAGACAGAAGCCCCCTTATTAAAGGGGGCAGAGTAGATTGTAGTAGAAGAGACATGTCTGTATTCTAGCCTTGAGTACGATGTCCGGCTCTCTCTACACTAGTCCCTTGACTTCACGAGCTGTGTGACTCCCTTGGGTCTGCTGCCTGCAGCAGATATATTGAAGTTCATACTGTGCGCAGAGCTGGTCTGATGAGTCAGTGAGGTCGTGTCCATGTGTTTAGTGCCTGCCCTTAAATGAGCACTCAGCAGCAGCCAGAAAAATCTCACTTAACCTCCTTCAGCCTAATGTCCACATCCATAAAGCAGAAATAATGACGAGAGCACTGAGAGGTTGTCACTAGCATTAAGTGGAGAGAACAAAGGCGAAGTCCTAGTCCAGGTATTGGTAGCAGTAGATGTTCCACACCTAACAGCTCTTGGGGCATCAGGGCATCTGTGGTATTAGTTCTAGAAAACAAAACCAGCCACGCTGCCTTGATACCATCCGACCCCTAAAGCCAGCAGCTGGTGTTGATGACTGTTCTTTACTTGCAGGACTGCAAACCTCAGCTGCCTCTCCTGCAGCAGGTTTTTAGATGCAGGGCTGCAAACCTCAGCTGCCTCTCCTGCAGCCTGCAGATGTGCAGATACTCCAGCAGCTTTCCTCTCCTACCTGACCCGTCTGGATCTATGGTGTTGGCTACTAACAGCTACTTTTACCCGAGTAAGGCTTTTTGATTACACGTTCAGGTGTAATTGATGGATGATGAGGTAGGAAAAGGGACAGAGGCAATAGGTCCTGGTGGAAAATGGAAACAAAGTCCCAAAGATTGCAGGGCTGCTTTTCCTATCAAAATGCTTTCTAGCTTAGGGCAGACCTAGAATTTTCTCTCTAGGCTCAAGGAGAAAGTCATGTCCTGGGAAACTGTGTGAAGCGCATGGAGTCCCCATGGAATTGAGTCTGAGTGTATGATGTCTTTTTACTGTGAATTCAATCTCGAAACATGTACCATCTATAATTCCTAGGAGTCCTTAGAGTTGCCATAAAACCACTTAAAATTAGACCTGTTCCAATTCTTGTTTCTGCCCGTGCTTCACACTATAAACTGTTATTTTCCATTCCTGTCTGAGCTCCAGTCTTCTTCCAAGCCAGTAATTCTGCATCCTTTTCGGAATGACTTGATTGCACTGAAGTTGTCCTGGAAGACCTCTCTTTGTTTTCTTCCATGCTCTGAAGTGCGGCGTCTGCGTAATTTGCTTAATGCATCATGTTTACATATGCAAAAGCCAGTTATCTCCAAATCGTCATCCCCTGCCTGCACCGTTGGCTGGATGCTTAAAGAAAATGAAGCTTAATTTTCTGTAAGCAGCCTTCCATGGTTTTCAAATAAACTTGCAGAGACACTGGCAAACTAAATTACACAGGAGTAACTACCCGGACAGCAATGAGAAGCCAGGGCTGAAAGAAGCCAGCTGTGAGGGGACTCTAGGACCCTGCAATCATGGCAGACAAAGCCGTGGTTGTCGGGGTCTCCCAGGCTGCTGCAGGAGAGGGCTGAGGTCTGAAGTGTTAACACTGGAGACAGTCCCAACCTAGAAAGTAGTAGATCCAGGCTCAGCCTGAGAGACCCTGTACTTATTGAGAACCAGCAGGTGCCCTGACCTTTCCTTTGTCCAAGCCTAAGAAGTCAGTGTGACAGTTTCTGTGGTCAAATGGTCAGAGCTCCTCTTTCCTTTGTGGGTTCAAGCCACATTGGTGTGAATCCTTTGGTCCTGGGTTCAAATGGGTGGGCTTAAATGGGCAAGATGGAAGGTTTGCTATTCTCAGCTATGCAGTAGAGACAAAAGGCCACCCTGAGGCGTTCTGAGGCTTGGCTGAGACAAGGTATCTTCATTCACATGTGTGTTTCTCTCTGCTCTCCTGTCCTCTTCAGGTCCATTAACTGCTTGGCAGGGAGTGTGTTCCCCTGACTTTAGCTGTCCATTTTGATCTTGCAGGGACTTGCTGGCCAGCTGAGGCTTCAGTCAGTTCACCAAGCAAGTTCTCAGTGCTTTTGCAGTAGTGGAAGCTGTTTTCACGTTACCAAACATGTTTAGATTTTTCCCTATTATACCTTCTGTAAACCTATTGAAGTCTGCTTTTGACCAGGCAGGTATCTGGGACCTAGGGATAAATCAGGAGCCCCACAACGTCCCTCCTGCCCTCATGGCCAGCCCAGGAGGTTGACACACTGTGATATAGCACGGAGAAGTGAGACTCCATGTACTAGGCTGCATGTACAGCTTCCTCCAGGGTGGGTTGAGATTCTCAGGTAAGCATGACCCAACTAAGCCCTGGGTCTCCATCAGGGAGCACTCAGAGAGAGCACTTTTGACTCCATCACTTAAACTCCACAAGCTTGGTGTGAGGAACGTGCCTGTCCATCTTTTACAGATCAGGAGAGCCGAGAGTGAATCCCAGGCATCAAGCGAGGGCTATGTCTTAATCATCTCTGTTTTCCTCAGAGTAGCTTAGGGAGTAGCTTGTTTTAGACTTTCCCCCAGGGTCCCGGGGAACAATGCAGAAACAATATACAGATTATTTGGATTTTAAAAATCCTGCATTTAGGGATGATTTTGCCCCTCTGGGTTCAAAAACCAATAATTATCAGCATGTAAGCATGAAAACTGGTGGATGGATGGATGTGTGCACACTGTCTTGAGTTGCAGGTAAGAAGTCCCCTGTGGTCCAGACCCAAGCTTCATCCTTCCTATTTTCCCATTTGTTCATCCAGTTATTTACTCTTCTGTGAAGTCCAACCAGCCACAATTGTTTTCAGACCTTGACTTTGAAGAGATGACTGAGTGCGTGTGACATACAGTCCCTTGATTCGGGGAGCAGGTGGCTTGGTGAGAGAGACAGGCAAGGACGGTGTCATGATTTTGATGCTGTGTGTCTATTTATATCACACACAAAAGTCATTTAAAGGAATACAGGCTCTTCTCCCAGTGGTCTGGCTCCTGCCCCCAAATAAACTGTCATTACTAATTTTCATGTGTCCTTGAATAGTTTCTTTTTAAAAAGATTTATTTGTTAAGTGAAATTAAAATATAGCTAAACCGTTTCTGACTTCTTTTTTTCTCCCTTCATCCTCTTTACCCTTTCTCTCAAATTCATGGTCTTTTCCTTTAATTGTTATTATTACATATATATATATATATGTATGTATGTATGTATGTATGTATGTATGTATGTATAAACACATAAATATATAAATACAACCTTGCTTAAACTAGTGCTCCTCGTATGTACATGATTTCAGGGCTGATCAATTGGTATCAGAAAACCAGTTAGGGGGTCATCCTTGGAAGGACTTATATTCCGTCTTGCCATTGTCATCGGTAACCAGTAGTTCAGTTTACAGATGAGGCCCTGTGAGAGTTCCTTTATCCGGGTTTTCTCTGTCATTTCTAGGAGACACACCCACCAGCAGTCTTCCTGGCCCCCGTTCTGCGGTGTTTCTTGAGGTTTAGATGCAGGAGCTGTAGATGTGTCCATGGAGCTGGACATCCTACATCAGTTCTCCTCATTGGGAACAGTTGTGTTTTCTTCAGTGATCTCTATCTATTGCAAAGAGGAGCTTTGATGAGGCCTGAGAACTACACTTACCTGTGGGTAGAAGGACACGTATTTAGAGTGCCGTTAGGAATCACGTGGTTTAGTTTAAGTGTTCGTAGGACATCCATGGCCTCTAATATCCACAGCCTCACTAGGCCCAGGTATTGGCTCAATGTCCTGTGCCAGGCCTGATTTCTCTCCTATCGAAGGGTTCAGATCTCAAGTCCAATTAGACATCTGTGTTAACTGCCAAGGTGTGAGTGCTAGTATTGCACCCTTAGGGACATCTTGTCATGCTGGTCATTGTTGTGGCTTCTGGGCATCAGCTGGACAGGACTATTGGTTGCTTCCCCCACCTTAGAAGCTTGCATAGCAACTCCTGGTACTATGGAAGCCAGTCCTCAGGGAGGGGAGTTTTCAGGTCAGATATAGGTCAGATCCCTTGAGTCTTGTGCCTGAGGTGCATGGTGTCTTCAGCAATAGGGACTTACCTCAGCCTCTGGGAGGCAGTCAAGCACAGCAGCAATAGCCTATACTGTTTGGGGAGTCCCTTGGACTCCTGTGACTGACATCTCAAAAGAAGTTCCTTGTGTCCTGAATCAGAGGGTTTTCTGAGATTATCTATGGCTCTTGGGGTCAACCCAAGTGATATAGCATCATTTAAAACTAGATCGATCTATCCATCTGTTTATCTGTCTATTTATTTATAGATATATACTTATTTGCATTATATGTAATTGTGGTTAAAAATATTCTTTACAACTTTTCCAAACATCCCTAGTGCTATTTTTCTTCCTCCCTCCCTCTCCTTTTATAGTGACCTTTCATAGTTTCCTAAATTAAAGCTCCCTACCCTGTTTTTTCTCTTTTTCTTTTTAAAAGCTATTTCTCCCTTCATTGCTTGTATCTTGCTATTATCAATTTTTTACTTTTATTTGTACTTTGTGTATATGAGTGTTTTGTTTCATGGGATATTTGTACACCATGTGAACGTGTATTGCTGTGGTTGGTGTAATAAAAAGGTAATCAGCAAATAGCTAGGCAAGAGGTATAGGAGGGACTTCTGGACAGAGAGAAGGAGGAGGAGGATTCTAGATGTGTGAGAGAAATACTCAAGGAGACATGGAGGAAGAAGGATGATGGGCAGTGTATGATAGAATGTAGGTTAATAGAAATGGGCTAAGTTACAAGAGCTAGTTAGAAACAAGGCTAAGTAAGCTATATGCTGAGTTTTTATAATGAATAAGAAGTCTTCATGTCATTATTTGGGAGTGGCTGGTGGGACAGTTTTCCCTGTATGTATGTATATACATTATGTGCATGCAGTGCCCACAAAGTCAGAAGAGTGTATTGGATTTCTTCAAGTTACAGACTGTTGTGAGCCAGTGCAGATGTACTGGGAACTGAACCTAGGTCCTCTGCAAGAGCAGTAAGTTCCCTTAACTGGTGAGCCAGCTCTCCAACTCTTATTAGATTCTTGATGTATTATAGAAGCACAGACAAGGATCCTATATGATACATATAGAATGTTGATTTATTTTTAAAATTTGTGTCTCAAAGAGTCCTGTACATGATACAACTAACTGTTGATTACAATGGGTGGGTGTGTTATAACCAACTTACAGGGGGTATTGGAATGGTTTCCTGATTTTTGTTATCTCAGACAGTACTGTAGTATAGAGCCTTGTATTCTTGACCACAAATGAGCTGAGTTTCACAGTGGAAATTTATAATCAAAACATCTGGTAGCCTTTCTGAGTCCCTTCAATATCTAGTCAATATCTAGCTAAATTTTTCTTTGTGACATGGTTAGAAATATAATTTTATCTTTTTAAGAGATGAATTTAGCTCATTTACATTTATTGCTATTAAAGTTAAGTTTGATTGTGTTGGTGCTATTATTTGCTTTATTTATTTTATTTTTAAAGATAGGGTTTCTCTGTGTTACCCTGGCTGTCCTGGAAATAGCTCTGTAGACCAGACTGGCCTTGAACTCACAGAGATCCACCTGCCTCTAATTCCCAAATGCTGGGATTTAAGGCATGCACCACTACTGCCTGGCTTTGCCACCACCACCCAGATGCTTGTTTTCTTAAGTTGCCCAAGTTGGTCTTACAATTCCTATTTATCTGTGGTGTGCTTTAAACCTGTGATTCTCCTGAGTAGCTGAAATCTGGGGCATTTACCAACATCCCCCACCAACACTATAAACAGTGATAAATCCCAGATCATTTTTTTTTACTTTCTCCCCGACCCTCCATTTTTCTTGAAAGCTCCCTTCCTTTCTGTCCTCTACTTGGCAATATGCAGATTCTCCTAGGGCTTGCCTTTGCTATATAAAACCCTATATGACTTAATTCGCATCTCTCAGTGTTTTTTTCTGCCTCAGCCCTGGCTTAGACTTTGCTTTCTCACCCTGAATGTTGCTGAAATCTGGGGGCAGCATTGTACTTTCCTCTTTCAGAAGTCCCTAGGATGTATCTTCTACTGCCATATTGACTTTCTTTGAAAATCCAGTGATTTGATTAAGATGGATCTTCATATTGACCATCCTGAGGCCATTCCTTTGGTCCAGATTGTAAAATGGGATTTACTTCAGGAATTGGATTTGCAGCCCGCTCTGTTTTATGCTCCCATGGTATCCTCAAGGCCATCAGTTATCCCCACGAGGAGCATCCTCCACTTCCAGGCTGCCATTTAACTCTCTGATGTACAGTGATTCCTCCCCTTGTCTTCCTGGTCCCTGTGCGCACTCTGATGTCCTCCCGTTTGCTGTCGTTCCTGTCCATTCTGCTTCCTCCAGTCTCAGCTTCACTCACCCACCCTGCCTCCTCCTCCTCTGAGCTCTGCTTTCTTCCTGTCTTCTTCTTATTTTCTCCAAAGGCAAATGTTCCATTTCTGTTGCTTACTTGGCCCTTATTTTCATGTTTTCTGCTCAGTGTTCTCTGGTTGTCTTCTCTGCTTTCCCCCCAATCTCTATGAAGTCTTTAAACCAACAGGGTCTCAGTCTTTAAAACACTAAGAACAATGGAGTCTTCAGGGGAGGGTAACCAAACTGTCCTTCATGGACTTCACAGTTCCAAAAGCATCCAACTTAACAGGACAGACAGATGGCTCCCTTTTAAAATGGCCCCTCTATATGGGCCTAGCTTCCCTGTCTCTGTGAAGTGATCAGGCCCAAGGGGGCTTTGCTCATTACTCCGCTCTGTCTACTTCCAGTGTCCCTGTCACACTCCATTGTACTTTACAGTGAGCCTCTTGTCTGCACAAAACACAAAGAATTATGTCGTGTGTGTTTTCTGAGCTCCGCTGCCGCTAGGATGCACCCCCCCTTCCTCATGCTATTTCTTCCTGTGTGGTTTCCGTTTAATCTGTTTCCTGCCCTTACCCCCACCATGTCCTTTAGTTCTTGCTGAGCAGAACATTTGAGTAACTTTGGGGAGGCAGACATATTTGTGCTATTTTATTGTGTTTGTTATCATTTTATAGACCCTTGTGGACATTTTACTTTTCACTTCCATCTGGTAAGTTTCTGGCTTTCAGGCCTCTCTCTCTCTCTCTCTCTCTCTCTCTCTCTCTCTCCTCTAGTTCTAATGAAAGTGGAATATTCCACCCTTTCCTGTATACCTTGTTTATTATCTATGGAGAGGAAGGTAGAAGTTGCTTACAGTTTTCCCATTTAGATACTAGCTTGCTAGACTGGCAATTTTGATCACATTGGAAGTAATGGTGGTTGGTATCCCATCCTCATCTCAGGTGTGGTCTAGGAAGGTCTGTGGGGGCTTAGATGACAGCTACTTCTCAAGTCACTGTCCACACTCATACCTGGAGAGAGGAGAGACTGAGAGTCAGTTGCTACCCTGAAGGGAGAAAGGCTTGGTGACCAGGCACTCAGCTTGGGGTACCTTCAGTCTCAGGCAGTCTCTTCTTAGATCCTGCTTTATTTATCCTGATGAGTCCCCAGTTTGTCACTTAATGAAAATAAAGATGACAGACTCGGGCATTTCAATGACCCTTTCCTGGGTTCTCAGTCCAGTTCTAGCCTCCTACCCTGGACTCAGAACCCAGAGATACTGCTGCTGGACCTTTGTCACCAGAGGGTATGGTGTCACCTCCCTTCCAAACAGCTGGTTTAAGGCATCACCGTCTGCTCTAGACTGGGGGTGGAGGGGAGAGGGACTCTATGTTTGCCTCATTTCTTTTGTCACTAGATGATGCCCTGTGGCAGTGTTTAGTGTCCCCTTCCTAAGGAGCCAAACATAGGTTCCAGGCACCTCCTAGACTTCCTACCCAGCCTAAGATCTCAGCTCAAAGTTTGTCCTTAGCTCTCTGCTGCAGCGTTAACTAGCAATGGAGTGTTCTCTTGCTTAAGGGTAGAAATGTCTGTGCGTGTTATTGCTCTAGGCATTGAAAACACAGAATAAAAACTATACTTTGTAATACCTAGATTTGAATGTTGAATTTGAGCAGTTAAACTGTTTTTTTTTTAAGATGAAGATTCTTCATGAATTATCCCTTCCTCAAACAGAGTTCATGTCTGCGTTATAGCATTTGACCTAAACCGATCAGCTTATATCACGTTACCTCATAGACTGGAAATGTGCTTGCTTATGTAGTATGCAATATATCAGAGTATGTTATGCTCCGGCACCCTGGGTAATCCAAGTTGAACCCATCTACAGCCTGTCTGGGAGAGCACCTCATTGCGTGTTTAAATGGAAATAGCAGCCGCCATTTCTTCAGCAAGGCTTTTATTCTCTGGAGACACCTAACACCTCTGGGTGGCCCTCAAATCCTTCATTGCAACTGCCAGCCTATGCCAAGTCTCCTCTATAGGAGAATGCTGGCTCACCTGCTAGAAATACAATTGAATCCAGAGCTGGCATTTATAACCATATTTTGCATATTCAATAATGCATGTTATTGGAGTATAAGAAAGGCTGTGGATTTTATCCGAAGTTTCCAAAGCTTCTTTCATTTGGCTAACTTTCCCTGCTAGATTGTTCAAGGGGGAAACAAATACCACTCTGCTAATGCACATTTACAAATGGTGGGCAAACTCTAAACATATCTCCTTTTCAAAATAGAGGGTTGTCGTTAGAATCAAGGGAACGTTGAACCTCCTCAAATCAGGTTACCAAGAATAGTTTTAATGGCTCTAATAGGAAATGCATCCATCCCTGATTGCGAGTTGTACCATTAATTAGTTAACTTTTCTGCTTCCAGGTTTAATGTCAGTATCTGAAGCTCTTCCAAAGACTGCTTTTTAAGGAGGGTTTTATTAGCAAGCTCCTGAATGACGGAGCCTTAATTCCTTCCTTGTTCCTGCTTTTGCGTAAAACGGCACCTTCTCTAAGGATAAGAGAACATGCATACATATTGATGTTTTACGCACTGAAAAGTAAAAGCTAGAATCATGTGTGACGTGGTTTAATTTAAGTACAGCCTAGTCTGTCTAGTGAGCTCCAGTTAAAATGGAATTCATGGTGTGTGCTTTCCAAAGATCTTCATCGAGCCTCCTTTAGAGTCGTGTGTGGCTCGAAGCGTCAATATTACCCTCTCGAGAGCAGGTACTATTAGCCCCCAAAGTCCACCAGCTCAGAAGGTAGTGGCAGCTTCCTGTTGGTTTTGAGACTTAATTCTCCCAGCACTCTGCATTACATCTTCAGCTGAGAGTAACACCCAGGCCGCCATTGTCCCCATTTACAGAAAAGGAAGAAGCAGGGGCTCCTGAAGGGTTTGCCAGCTGTTTGAGGACAACTGGTCTCCTGGGGGTTGGTATTCTATAGTCTAAAAGGAGCATAGTCCCTAGCCTGTTGCCAACGCACCACAAGATCATTCCAATGTGCCAGACCGGGACTGTGTGGAGGAGCAGAGCAGGAACCACTGGGATCATGGGCTATAACATAGGAACAGATGAACGCTGAGTTTGGAGACCCCAGTGTGAGTCTCGGGGTCTCCCCTCACTATCTGTAGGACCAGGGAGGGATTGTGGGACTTCTCTGAATGGTAGCAGAGAATCAGGGCTTGCTGGACAGCATTATGAGATGACTTGCGTGCAAGCACCATGTGTGTAGGGTCTGGCCTTTCCAGTTCTCACATTTGGTCCATCACAGAGTTGCTCTGCACCCACAGACTCAGCAGGGAATCGCTGCTGGCTGTGGTGGTCTAGGTGACAGGCCTGTGGCTGAATGCTTAAGTCTGCTCTGATTTAATTCTTCCTGGAATTCTGCTGGCTAGTTCTGGTTTACCTCCATTACAGTGGCAAGGAGACCAAAGACTGGCAGATCCTCGTCCGCAGTCTCATCTGGAATCCATACTCAGTCACCCGTCTTCCCAAAACCCACTTCCTCGCTCCTGACTCCCTGGTAGCCCTTGAAGGCAGAATGGTTTTGGTTGTTGCTGAAAAAATAAAAAAAGAAGCAGCAGCAGCAGTCTGCCTCTGCTTATTTATAATTTATATTATCAGTTTATCAGAGCCGCGTTCGCAGGGAACTCTGGAGTCGCTGCGCCCTTCCTGTCAAGTTCTTGCAGCATTTCCTCGTCAGCCGTCCTGCCATGGCTCAAGCTTCGTAATTCCTGCTAAATGCCAGATACACAACACCCAGATCCAGTCCCGTGGAGGAAGGGGAGCCTAGAGCCCCGTGGGGACCAGCAGCAAGAGGCTGCAATGGTGGGAGGGGAAACTAGCCTAGACAGGGTGGGTTAGGGAGGAACCTTGCCTTTGCTCAGATCCTGGCTCTGGGAAGTCTTATCCCAGCGTCTAATCGTCGCCAGAAAGAAGGCTCAGCTGGACCTTCTGCAGAAGCTGCTAATTGCAAACACTCTGAGCTCATTGATCCAGAGCTGCTCTGATTAAGTAATTATTCACAACAGTACCTAGGAGGGCTGAGGGAGATTAGTGGGAAAGGACCATCGCACCAGGTCTCGGTTGCGGGGAGGCCTCTCGGCTTGTTCCCAGAAAGAACTTGAGTCTGGCCCAACTCTTTAATTACCTTCTGAGGCACTAAAGTTTAAATTAAATCCGGATTGTTTTCGCATTAGCCTCTGCAGAGCCCTGAGCTTAGCATCCGTGAGGCTGGCGTGGGAGGAGGTAGGTTTGGGGCAGGTGGAGTAGGTTTTGTTAACTTGGGCTCTCAAGCTGGAGAAGTTCATGCAATGAAGAGCAGACCAGGAGAATCGGTCCCTTGGCAGAGGTGCACAGGTATCGCGTGATGTTGGCATAATGTCAGAGTTGCCATTTGCAAACATCCCCTGTGGATGCTCAGATGCAGCTCCAGTTAGGGCTGCTAGCACAGGGACACTGTCACAGGTGCCTATTCCTGTCCTCTGGTAGGTGCTAGCACTCGATTTGAATAAGAATGTGCATGCAGTCACCGCCTGCATTTTTATGTCACTTCCCCCGCATTTTCTGCACCTCTGCAGGCATCCTCTCTGAAGTCAAGCCTTCTGGAATGACCATCTTGTCATTCAGCTACCACACTCATTAATAACCAGAGGCTGGCTTAGGATAGGGGCTAAGCTCTTGGGTGCATTTTTGAATTTCATGGCTCCTTCTTTGTCAAGACTGCAGCATACGTTAAAGCTTCGTCATCTGCTCTTCAGTAGGCCTTAGCGTCGTCTGTGGGAGGGAAGAGGAGCTGAGAAGGACTAGCCAAAGGGGCTCCAGGGCCAACAGCCAGGCTGGAGATGGGGAGCAGGCATCATGGCTCCCTCTTCTTGATGGCTGCTCCCCTGGCAATCTAACTGCCCCACAAGGTAATACTGATGGACCAACCATCTCTCTTCCTCCTTGTTGCCCCAAAGAGAGGCCCTGTCTCTAGCTCTGGCCACAGAACATCATCTCCCTCTACCATCTGAGTCACCTGCTGGCTGAAAGCCTTCAGTTCCAGCACATTCCATACCCATGCGAGCTCCTTGCCTCTCAGGTGGGGAGGAGGTGCGTATGGAAAATCACTATGCTGGCTTTCTGGGCAGCTTAGCTTCTGTGGAGCCACCTCTGCTCATTGCAGTTTGGTCATATTTTGCAAGCAGACACAAGTCCATTGGGAGAGCGCCATATTACCTGGGCCCTTCCCTGCCTGCGTGCTATGGTTTCCTGGGGGAGTGAGCTGTCTTTCTGTGCAGTGTAGAATAATGTGCCATGGTCCTATTCGTTTCCCTAATGAAGCCCCGGTGACTGTGCCTGTGACACAAGGCAGCCTGTTCTGCTGTTCTCCCGAATGACCGTTGCTCTCACACCAGCGCTAATGAAGGCAGAAGCCTCCCTAGCTGCCTCCTCTATCCGGAACTGCTGGGCCAGCTGCTCTCTGTGTCACTGGAGGAGCTTCCATTGCAGGTGAAGGCCTGACCAGGTTTATTAATTGCACTCATTACTGCTGGCTACCCACAAACCCAGTCTATCCAAGGAAGCTGCTTCCCCCAACCCTCCCAGCGTAGGCGTAGAACCGACTCTGAGAGAGAGCAGCCTAGCTTCAAACCCCAATCCTACCACTTAGTGTAGCTCTTGACTTGGGATTTTGTAACCAATGTGCTCAATCAATCATTCATGTTTTCTTCCCATAAATATATTTTGAGCAATTACTGCATACCCCCTACAATAAGGCTGGGAATGTGGGTGCGGGGAAGTCACACCAATCACCCAATCTCCCTGCTTATCCAACTAGGAGGAGGCAGACAGAAATTGAAACCCCAGTCTCTTGGCCTTCTGCTGGGCACAGCTATAAAATAAACGAGGGGAGATGTTATTCTTTATATCAACTGTATCTCTTTGGACTTAAAAATAAAGCATAACAATAAAATGCCAACATATCATGCAGACAGTTGGGATATGAGTCCCTGCTACATGCCAGTCGCTGTGAGCTATGCTTTACTGATATCTTATTCCATGCAATGATGCCAACAGCTAAGCTTCTATTTGCCGTTTCACAGATGAAAAAACCACAGTTTACAAAAGGCGGAGAGAGGGTTATGAGAACCCATCGATAGTTACATAATGAGAGCATCCTTCAAGCAGGTAGCAGGCTGCATTCCTCGCTGAGGGCTAAGAGCACCAGTCTATGCTCTTACGATCAAGGGGAAGATGGCACTGGCCTGGAAGACTTTGGGAAAGAAATAACCTTAAAACTGAGATGTAAGGGAGTCATGGGCAAGGTGACCAGGCTAGGGACATTGAGGTAAAGAATGGGAGCGGCAGCAAGGCCAGAACACGGAAAACCATGGCTTGATCCCACAGGCCACTTATACCCCAGACTAAGGCTCAGCTAACGGAGCACCCAGGAGCCTCAGAAGTACCAGATAAAAAAGTAACTTGACCCAATGTCGAATTCAGAATGGTCCACTGTGGCTGCTGGATTGGGCCTGTTGTGGCTAACCCAGTGGGAGCAATGGTGGTGCCATGGACTGCAATAGGCAGTGAAGACAGTGAGACAAACAAACATGTTGTGGCCAGCTGATTGGGAAGGTAAGAAACATGAAGAAATCCAGGGCAGCTTCCAAATGTCTGCTCTGAGGGCAAACTTCTGAAGGTACCACGTCCTGCCTCCTAGATGTGGCACTGCTGGAGGGGTTGTTGGAGAATGGCAGGGACACTGTCAACGCCCTGGTCCTGTTGGAGCAGAGGGAGTCGTGTAGGAAAGATGCAGTGACCTGACAGGGAGCTAGGATTGCAGCAGAGACTCCCTAGAGGAAAGGGGCAACGGAAACACAGGTAGAGACAGGAGGGAGCAGAACCGAAATGCTAGACCTCAGTGATGCTTGCATGCCGGGTCCTGGTTGTCCTGGTTTAACCAGATGTCTCCATGAGAGCATCCTTTGCTCTGCAGACTGATTCTCCCACCAGGAGATGTGGGCATGGGGGCAAGGCAGAACTCCTCTGGGACAAGAACTCTCCCTCTTCCTGGCAGAGTACAGGAATGGCAGGTGGGTGTGGCTCGCAGTTCCAGTCTGGAAAACATTACTTTTCTTTGGGAAATACTCTCTGGCTTCCCAGTTCCTAAGCTGTGATTTCCAGTTAGTCCCACCATCTCGGGGAGTGCTAGACACCTTAAGAGGCAGCCAGCATGAGCTGTGGCTGGAGCGCCAAATCCAAACAAACAGCTCTCTGCAGGCTGCAGTCCCTTCTGATTTCCTATGGAATATATCATACTCCAGGCAGGCTGCGCCTGGCTTTCTCCTCTCAAAGACCACTCAGTTGAAGATACCATGAAGGAACTGAGCCCAATAATCAGGTGTCTTCTATCGCTGTTTCCGTGGCTTCCCTTCAGCCTCGCCATGGCTCCCTGCTGCTGCTGAACTTGCTGTTGAGTGACATATTCACTCTTTCAAGATTGCACAGCCTGATTCCTTCAGCCATCCCTGGGCTCTGTGCTCTGAGAAACCTGGGGCGAGGGTCGACTCCAGCAGGCTTGTGAATATGCCGGTTACCTGCCTGTGTTGGGGTTTAGTTAAACATGACTGACTAATTTATCTCCGCATGTGAGTGATTTATCGCAAGTTGACTTGGCAATTTTCTCTGCTCAGAGAACACTCTAAATAGATGATGCACGAAGCCGTAGAGGGGAAATGAGTGTTTTCAGCTTCCAAATGTGAGACTGACTAAGAGTCCATAGCCTGGTTTTGGACTGTCACACTACTGTTTAGAGCTGGGCAGGTCAGAAAGGCACAGGCTCTGGGTTAGGACTGATAAGCGGATGAATGTGAGCATGTCCCTGCAATTAGACTCTGTACCGGGGCAAAAGCAAGAACCTCTCCGCCTTCAGCAGCAACTGCTTCTCTCCCTGAGTGTGAGCACAGGTTAGCAGAGGTGTTGGGAGGTGGCTTGTGGGAGCTTATTGTCTTCCTTCTCAATCCATCTTAAAAGGCCAAAGGGAAGGAGAAGAGACACACATTTGGATATCTAGTTACCATGAGAGCCTCTGCAAGGGGAGAAATCAGAGAACAGAAGCCACCTTCGCCTGCTTCTAACCCGTGTGGCAGCCTGCTCCGGTGGAAGGATCTGGATCCTGTGCCACCCAGTGCAAGGGCTCAGCCAGCTGGGGAGTGAGCAGCTTGGGATGAGCCATGTGCCTGAGGAATTAGTTTGTACATTTGTTTAATATTGATTCCCTTATGTAGGGCAACACAAGTATCCTCTTGCACATATTTTGTAGGTAGCCAAAGTCAGTTCTGATAATTTGCATTTGACTTACACTCTTTATTTTCTGAAATGTACAGCACTTGCTTACACTAAGCCTGTCTCATTTAAGATAATAATTACAGAAAAGAACTAAAACTCTATCTGGCACATGTTTCAAACGATCTTGTAACTTGTTAAGAGCTTGAACCATGCCGTCGGGATTCTGGGTTTGTTGTGACCTTATTATCCTTTGTTTACAGATATGGAAACTGAAGTCTCAGGGGAGTTAGCGATAGCTCTATGGTGGGTGGTGAAGCTGAGATTTACCCTAGGCAGAGTGACCCCACAGTGTGACATTCTACAACAACGAGATAGTCTGTTCACTTCCTATTTGTGCTGACCCTATAGTCAGGTCTGTGTGCTAAGGATGAAGCAGCATCTGTGGGTGGTTATTAATTTGGTATCAACATCTGGGCATAGCCATAGGATACCATGTGATACTAAAGCCTGTGTCCCAGATGAAGTGAAGATAGAGATGAAACGTGGCAGGTCGTACGGAGGCAGCCTGGGTCTGCACTTCCACACCCATTTGGAAGTTGGAGAAAGATCTTTATTGTGTGAGGTCTGCGAAGCTGGCTGCTGCACCAACCCACGGTTCAGTGGACATGAATTGTAAAATAAGGAAACTGCCCACCATGTATTACCTTCCTCTGCATTCTCCCTGACAGCAAGGCTATCTGCTGGGATCGGGCACTGTGCTCTCTGGAAGGTGGAGTGGGCTTGGGATGACAGTTTGTATCTCCATCATTGCCCTCTGGGGCTTCAAGAGGAGAGTTTGGGACATCAGCATGTTCTGAGCCACCAGCTGTGTCCTCTCAACACTGGGAAAGGACCAGATTTAGCTCCGCATTGGAACGGTGCTGTGCTCAACTTCTTAGCTTGCTTGCTCTATGCCAGCTTTAGAGCTTCAAAAAGCTAGCAGTCATGAAGGGCAGTTCCTGGTTCCCTCTTGGCCTAGTGGTTTTTAAACTTTTCTCTAATTGCTGAAAGACACAAAACGATTGCTTCTTCTCCAGTGTCCTGACAGCATCCTCTTGCCTGGACCCCCAGCCAGGATTCTCTCCCTTAGAATGAAGTTGGGACCTGAAAGAATGACAGAGAGACTCCTAGAGTCCACTCCTGTCTCTCCATCATTACCCCCTTCTGAATTTCCCTTCCCAAGTCTTCTGTAGCCTTCTAGGAACCCTCAAATAGTTGGCACCCACTTCGTTATCTGCCGCCACCCATCGGCCTGGCTTTCTTCCTGTCCTTATCAGTATCAGCCCCCATCACTCCATGATACATTATACTGGTGACCAGGCCTGAGGCAGAAAGGGCCCTTCCTTGGTGAAGACGTTTACCAGCCAGATTGTAGAGAGCTGCAATGCATACCTGGAACGCAAAAACATGAGGCCAAATCCATAAGTCCACCTTATCCTAATACAAAATGGGGACTCTGTTGCTCCTGGGCTCTCATGGTGCCCTAGGCATTTTCTCCCTAGGAGTGTGAGCTGGTTAATCTCTCAGTGTGAGCACACTGGAAGGTGTCATGTTCTCTGGCTAAACGGCAATAACAAGTTTTGTGTGCTTAGCAAAAGGGATGTCAGTCAGAGTTGGAGGACACTGCACAAATGGGAAGTGCCAGCAGCTTGCTTTATCGGAGACAGTCCAAGTCCGAACAACCTGTCTGTCCTAGGAATCCAGCCTCTTTCCTTGTCCCATGTTTGACTCGTGACAGTAGTATCCCGTGTGTGTGTGTGTGTGTGTGTGTGTGTGTGTGTGTATGAGTGTGTGTGTGTGT
>LOEQ01002839.1:60938-74863 GCA_001685075.1 Bramus lutescens | reverse complement strand
GTCCATCTTGGGCCAGAGCTTCATCCGTCTGCCTGACTCGGCTTTCTTTCTCCCAGCATTCTGTTCTGTCTACTCCACCCACCTAAGGGCTGGGCCTATCAAAAGGCCAAGGCAGTTTCTTTATTAACCAATGAAAGTAACACATAGACAGAAGACCCTCCTACATCACCCATTTAACAGCTTAAGCATGTTACAGTATTACATTGAAGTCCTTTTCCATGTTAAATATGGAGATGCATGTGTGTTGGAAAGTTTGCACACTTATGGAAATGCATGTGTTTTGGAAAGTTTGCACACTTATGGATATGCATGTGTGTTGAAGATTTTGCGCACTTCGCAGGCTGATATACCATTTGGAAATGTAAACACCTAGAAATATCATTATGCTTTCATGTTATTGAGTAGTGTTAGTGAGAAAAATGAGACTATAGCTCAGAAACATTTTTATCTGTAGCATCCTAGGAAAACAAAGCCAGTCCTCGAGATCAGTGCCTCGGATAAGCCAGGCCTTTGTCATCCCTTGGCTCTGAGAGAAAGATAGTCTTGGTGTCTGTCCACAGTGCTGTGCCTTCCAGAGCGTGGAGCTGAGTCTAAGCAACCCTTCCTGCATTTACAGTCTCCATGTGGAAACAAAGAATCCTTTAAGAAAAACACCATCTCCTTCCCTGGGGAAATAAGAAACAAATGATTGTCTGAGTTGGTCTGGATTCCATCTCCTGTGACTCCTTGGGGATTGCAGAAAAGAAGAAAGGGAACAGAGGCAGGACCTGGGTGCTCTACCCTCCAGCCATGAACTGGGCGAAGGGGCCTCTGGGATAGATGGAGCTTCATTCACCTGCCATTGTCTCCCCCACCATTACTCCTTTCTCCAGCATTTTGAGTCTTCATTTTTTTCCTAAAAAAATCAGCTCAGGTTTCACTATTATACACTTTATATTTTAGTCTGTTTGTAGTTTTCCTCCCAGACACGTCTTGCAGGCAGGTTTGCAGACAATGGAGCTCATATTTATATCACAGATGCATTATCACAGGGAATGGTTTCTGTCTTGAAGATATTTCCCCCAAAGCTGGCTCCTGTTTTTAGGACATGTATCTGTCTCATATATAAGCCTGAAGGGAGGACACAGTAGGGAGCACCCTGGCCCCTCTGGGGCACCAGGTTGGGGAGCAGCAGTCTGTCTGGTAAGCTGAGTTGCCCCTTTCTCTCCCAGGGTTTGACACCAGCATCCTGCCCATTTGCAAGGACTCCCTGGGTTGGATGTTCAACAAGTTGGACATGAACTATGACCTCTTGCTGGACCACTCAGAGATCAACGCCATCTACCTAGACAAGTATGAGCCCTGCATCAAGCCCCTCTTTAACTCCTGTGACTCCTTCAAGGACGGCAAACTCTCTAACAACGAGTGGTGTTACTGCTTCCAGAAGCCAGGAGGTAAGGTGGGACCTAAAGGCCTGGCAGCCGTGCTGGGCCGCGGAGGCCGTCAGAGATCTGTGCACAGAGAGCCACAGGTATTAAACACCCTGTGGAATGGCACGCAAGGCCAGAGGTGCCTGTCTGCATTTGACATGACTTTAAGGAAGCTAAGAGTCAAATGATGGTGGCCGTTGGCTGAGTAATTCCTTCCTTTGGAAAAGCATCCTTCCTGTGTTTAGCAAACAAATCTGTAAAATGGGTGTGTAAAAATGGGTGTGTAAAATGGGTGTGTAAAAACCCTTGCTGTGTGGTTCTCAAGGTCACCATGAGATTGTCAGTGTGAAAAAATACTATGGAAATGTAAGAGGATCATATTTCCATTGCTACACCACGAACTCTCCTTAATTACAATATTTTGCTGATGACAAAACTACAGCTAACAAAAGACACCGGATTTAAGAAATATAGGAAAGGATGTCAGGTGTCTCCTGTCACCAAAGTCAGGCAAGGGAGCCAGCCTGCCACAGCATTCCAACCAGTGGCTGTGTTCTGCCTTCCCACGGGTTGCCTTTCCTGACTGGCTTTCTTTCAGTCTCTGCCTCCTGGGGGCTGTACCCAGTGGACTAGAAGTCTGGCTGTCTGTCTACTAATCATATTCAAATTGTGCAGCTTGCATGCATGTGCACAAAGATGCCTGGACACACATCAGAAATGCAGACACTCCGGAGAGCTTTCAGTGAAGGAAATCTTGTGTGCACATTCCTAGGGTGGTGGGGTCCATCTCCAGGGCACAGCGTGCATCTTTACATCTCAGCGCATCTGCCCGTCTGCCTCTCAGAGAGGTTGGAGTAGATGTTTTTGGTAAGAGAAAGAAAATCAGAATACTGCTTCTTCACGGTAGTACCAGCCCTAGTCACTGTTGCTGACATGGGACAAAAGGATGCCACACTTCCTTCATCCTCCTTATCACGAATGAATCTGGATAACTTGGCTTATCTCTGGGACACTCTTAGGTTTCTGTTTCCTCATAATAATTTTATTTTCTTTGTATTTTTTTCCTGTAGGAGTGTGCTTTGTCCTGTCTTCTGTAGGAAAATGTGCATCTATGGGCTTAGTGCTTGGCTAGTCATTGGCATTGCAGTTTGTTCTTCAACTTTGACTTTGTGTATTTTTCTTGTTAGTGAGAAAATTGTAAATTTCTACATAATTGCATGTCTCATTTTTGTTATTATATGCCTTTTTAAGTCATAAAGTTTGCATTAGGCTTTGAAGGGTGTTTTCACTTAAATCCAGTAAGGCAACCTTCTCATGCCTTCGCTAACTTCAGTGACTCTGTGTTTGTTCGGATTTTTGCATTACTCTATGTATGTGCACACAGTCAGGAGGCCTTGGCTTCTGCTCCAAGCTTGGGGATAACTGCCTAGCTGCCTTTCTGTCAGTTATTGATTAATCTTTCTTCTGTCAATAGCATGTCTGATATATATGCTGTGTCTTAGATTTATACCCGAATACCAAGTTCTACTTTTCTAAATATCCATAAATCAATTCTATCCCATTTAATTCACAGTTGATAAAGCAGTTTAAATCACAGTTGATTGACCCTTGGTCTTGGTATATTGTAGGTCTCTCCTCTCTTGCCATTAATTTTTATATCAGAATGCTCTGGCCAGTCATGTTTTTTTCCCTCCTGAACCTCAGGATGCATTTGCCCAGTTTGTTTGAAATTCCTGCCAGCCTAAAGCTGGTGAGGCTGTCATCTTAGAGGCTGCTCACAGCTGGTGGAGTTGGTCTTCCGCTTGTTGCCGCCCCGGTTCCCATCTTGGCACGACTGTAAATGAGTCCTCCTTCCCGTCTACTCCCTCTCTGAATTCTCGCTTCGTTTCCACTCACTCGGGTTGGCGCTCTTGGTGTTTCCAGGTGTAAACAGTGGTACATCTTCCTTTAAATATTAAAATGTAATTACATTCTTTCCCCTTCCCCTTGTGTTTGTTGCTTTTCCCTCTCTGACGATATTGGCTAGCACAGATTAGAGCTAAATAATAGCGATTGTTTTACTTTAGTCTAAAATGCTCGTGGCACAGACCTGACCCACTGTTTCACTTGGGGGTGGGGTGGCAGGCTGAGTTTACTCACTGCTGTACCCAAGGTACTGAGCTAGGTGCCCGACCACAGGGCCATCTCCAGATAGGCTCCCCTTCAGCATGTGGGTGTGGGGAGAAGCCGGGACCCCACTTGTGACCCCACTTGTGGTGTGCCCTGGGACAATGTAGCATCCAGGATTAGTTCTGAGAAAAAAAATGACTTTTCATTTTGTATACTTCTCTCTCTTCATTTTTGCCTCCACGTTATCTGTTATTGTTTGATTTGCTGCGTTATTTCATAAAGAAGCTTAAAGATGATGGGGTATCATACCTAGACTTTATAGGCCGATGTTAAGGACATTCAAGGCTCCAAGCTTTCTCCGGAGCAGAGCTGTAGCTGTAGTTGATGCGCACACTGATGTCTGGTAACTGTGGTTAAGGTTCCGATAGCCTCTGCCACCCAAGGGAAACCCGAGTTACTGTGGTGTTCTCCAGTTTTATGGCTGTTTTAGTTTTCTAAGATTTTTCTCAAAAATTGCCTTGGAAGTCATGTTCTAGAAGATAATTAGTAGAAATATTTGAAAACATTCCTGATTTATTCTTGAGAACATGAAGCCATTGCAGTTTCCATTGTGCCTGGAAACGAGAGGGATTTGTTCTGGGTTGAGTGAGAAATGTCCCCCGGAGACTTGAGTGGTTGAACACTTGGTCCCCAGTTGGTGATGCTGCTTAGGGAGGTTGAGGAACCTTTACACGGTAGAGCCTCTCCCACTGCCTGTTGCCTCTCTTGGCCTCCCATGTGTGGGGGAAATGTCACCACCGTCTTCCTCCACTCTGCATGGCATGCCTGCCAGAGCCCAATGGATGCCAGCCTCCTGGACTTTTAAGTCAGAATAAGCCCCTTGCTTTCTAAGTCACCCCTATGAAGCACCATGGCCAGAAGCAACAGAAAAGAAACCATGCGGGATTTGTTTTCTGCTTTTCAAGGACCTTAATTTCCTAGTGGCCACCTTAGCTCTGTTCAGTGTGTGTCACATCGCTAAAATGAGATGCTGTGTGCTTCTTTGAACTCTAGAATTAGATTTTTTTCTCATTTCCAGGAAACTTTTCTTCATTCAAGTTTATGTTGAGAACTTTGCTCCTTGGCTCTCTGTCTGATCAGCCTTCCTCTGCCTTAGCAGAGATGTTTCATGTAAATCTCCTGGCTTTGGAGGTGAACTTCCTCTCTTTAATTCTCTACCGTTTTCTTCCTGTGTCATATTTACCCTCGAGCCTGCACGTCTGCATCCTGAACCCTGCTGTCCCACAGCCCACGTTTTCATTAGAATCCCTGACTTAGCGAACCCTTCACTACCTGTTGTCAGCCGCTCAGCAGCAAATAATTTCCAGGATGGATTTTTCATTTTAAAAATGAAAAAAAAAGAAATACTTTATGTGTTTGTCTTGTTCTTGTCTGTATTTAAGCAGATTTCCATCCGTTTAACTTTTCTTTCTTTAAATAAGTTGTTCTTCCAAACTCTTGCAGGAAAATGTCAAGGAAGTGTGGTAAAACTAGACCGCTCCTCTGTTTCAATCAGGATGATCATCCTTCTCTGTACCAACTGTCTCTGCTTTGTCGTGGATGAGAATCTCCATTTACAAAATAGTGATAATATCAGTACCTATCTTGTATGGTTCTTGTAAAGACTTTAAAAAGCTCTAGCACATTCAAACGCTTCAGCGAATGGTAGCTATTCGTCAGAGTAAGCACTACCCTTCCTGGTCCCAGTGGGATTGCTTCAGTCTCTATGAAGTAAGAAGCATGCATCCTGCAGCCCACTCTTTCTCACCTGGCAACAGGAGAGCCAGGTGCTGTGCAACCTGACGATAGCAGACAGAAGTGGGTGCTATCTCGAGATGGTTAAGAGCGCAGAGGGGTGGGACTCCCCCCTGTGCCACAAGGACGTCGAATCAATGGCAGGGCCTGCCAAACCAATAAGACTGACAAAAGCGAGTCATGGACAAACCATAAAATACCAGCGAGGTCATTTGCCACTTTGCTGGTGGTAAATTCTTCTTCGGGCCACGGCACAGGCCCTTGCCAGGTCATCCACACGTTTAGCCGTGTGGTTCCCTGTCTGTCCATCACAGCAGTTTCCTGGTGTTGTTCACACAACATGTATTTCCCGGGTGAGGACTCGGAAGCTGAAGGGAGGGAAGAGATGTTGGGGGTCCTGAGCGTTCAGGAGGCAGAGAGAACTGTGATGGAGCCAGCCTCTGGAGGCTTTGCTTGCTCACCGCCTTTCCACATGGCTCCCGTGGCCATGCAGGCATGCCTGAGTTCCCCTAACTTCTCTCCATGAGACAAGAGCTGCAGTAGGCCGAGCATTGAGACCCCGGCTAGCTGTCTCTATATTCAGAGTTCTTGCCCTCTAGTAAGGCTTAGCATCACTTTTTAGCTCCCAGAAGGCTTTGCTGGATGTCTCCTTTGCCAAAATTTAAAACATCCTCCAGCCAATCACCCGGTGTTGCTTGGTCTGGTGTAGGTGGGAAGTGCCCTCCACGTGCTGTGATAAGTGTCCTGTGATACAGAGCTCATCTTAAAATTAGCAACACTAATGGCTTGGATTTGTTTCATTACACAGTCACCGGCATATGGAGCGATCCCACACCCAGGTGTGTTATTGCCCACATTTCAGTCAAGAGTGGAGTCAATCATTAGAGATTATATTCCGCACCATCTGGAAACCCACTTCCATAAATTATTTTCTAGGTCTCCCTTGCCAGAACGAAATGAACAGAATTCAGAAGCTGAGCAAGGGGAAAAGCCTGTTGGGTAAGTACAATTCCTTGCCACTCATTAGAGCAACTAATTAAACCACCCGCATCTCTTGTAACATTCAGCTCTACAGTGTTTATTCAATTAGGGACAGTGTCTTGTGGAAGAAGCGCCTCACTCTCCTCCAGCCTGAGCTCTTGGAAGCAGCTGGCGCACAGAGGATGGCCCCTACCAGCAAGAGAAGCTGAGGTCAGGCCAGGGCCAGCGGGCAGCTTGGCCATGCTCAGAGTCCAGCTCTCTGGGGCTCCCTCCCTGATTCTGGCTACACTAACTCTTGGGTTTCTCCCTGTCATGTAAAGCCACCAAATGGAGCACATGAGTATTTTTTCCAGCTCTCAAAATGAAAGGCTTTTAAGTTAGACTATTTCTTCTCTCCCCCAGGGCTAGTTGTCCATTTAAGGAAACAAGACAAGCCGTGACCCCGCCAGAATTTATCAGATAGGGTCGAAGGGCATGTGCCTCTCTGGATGGAAGTCTCCCACCTATTTAGACACTGCTTTTTTTCTCCTTTGGGTTTAAGGCAGAAGGAGGTCAGTTGCGGGAGCACCAGCTTCCTTTTGGTCCTCTTAGCTCCTGGATGGAGAGGGCATGTGGTGGCCATTACCGGCACCCTGGAAAACCACAGGTGATGAAAAGGGAACCTGCTTTCCCTCCCTGTTAAAAAGAGTAGACTGCTGCAGCAGTGTTCCAGAGAATAATCCAGAGAACAATCTCGCAAAAGATTCAGAGGCATGCACACTCCCTAAGCAGCCCCATTCCAGAAGCTAACCTACTTACTTTGTGGGATGAGCACATTTTCCCTAAAGATTGCCAAACGCAAGCATTCTGTGAATGCCGGCCGCTTATCTCTTGAAGTTTTGGGTCACCTCATAGCGCACAACCCTCTTCCTTCTAACTTATTCTCATGGCTTACCTCAAACTTTCGCTAGAACGTTAAGCTCGTGCTTCTGAACTCTTGAAGTCTTGGTCTGTCAGTGGAAAAGACATCTTTCTGGCTGAAGATACAGTATCTGCCTATCTCCTCCATATATTTTCTCCAACTCAAGCACTTCTGATGGCTGATTGTATTCTTCTACATAGGGTGGGGGATAGACCCACAATCTACTACTTTATGCAACTGTAATATTTTTAAAGCTCCGTGGCAATGGTGACTTTGTTGTAGAAAGCGTGCCACCTGACACGTCTCCTTTTCATGCTCCTTGATGCACGTGATCCAACAACTGCCCACCTCTCCCCTACCGAATCTCACTTGAGTCTTATCTCAAACCGCCCACGTTCCAAGTTCACTCAGACTGATTCATGTGAATGCCATCTTTATTGCTTACAAATTATTCTCTGCATGGAGAAAATCTCCAGATATCACAACCGTGTGTGTTCAGGGATATTCAGATTCAAATAAATAAACTAAACAAGCAACAACAAATTATAATCAGTTATAATTACTACCTACTTAGAAAGAGCAGTAATCTTATTAAATTATAGATTTACTACAACACCTGCTTCTCACCAACCCAAAGGTTCAGCCCAATCTTAATTTATTCTGTGGTCTATTAGGTGTTGTGGTCTCTAACCACTGCTCAGAGGGACCAGCCTTTTCCACTGCTGGAGCACCTAGGGAAGATGGCGAGGCACTGGGTACCCCCATCTTTCCAAAGGGGTGACTGCAGTGGTAGGAAACTTTCCCTCTTTATCTCACTTGGTCTCTTGAAATCTAGACATCCTGAAATAGCCTGGGGAGCGCCATGCTCAGAGATCGATTCTGGTGCCTGGAGAGACAACTCTGGGGTGAAGGGCACTGGCTGCTCATGTAGAAGACCTTGGTTTGATTTGGGTACCACATAGGGCTCAAAACCATCTGTAACCAGGGGATCCAACACCTCTTTGGTCTCTATGGGCACAAGACAGGCATGTAGTGTACTGACATACATGCATGCAAAATATTCATATACATAAAATGAATAAATACAAAGAAAAACATTTTAAGTAGTGCCTATACTAATCTATATCTAAATTTACTGGCTCAAAGAAAACCTGACCTTCCAAAGTTACATTTGGGGAAGATATTATTCTGTTAAGTAGAAGTCAAATTGAGAGCATAGTCATGCCAAAAAGACAACAGGAATAAAATTAAGTAGAAGCCACAGTGATAACCAGAGGCCTTTGCTTCATGATGCAAGGATGTAGTTTCTGAGAATTCCCCCAGAGAAGATGAACTCACAATCATGAATAAAGATTATCTGCCTTTAACAGGAACAAGACTGACATCAGATTTCCATGAGCAACACTAGTTTAGAAAGACAAAATAGTATTTCTCAAGTGGAGATTACTTTGAATCTAGAATTTTAAACTCAACCCATTATAAGGTGGTGATACAGATACTCAAACTAAGATAATGTATATGAGTACATCCTATATGAAATTGTGCAAAAGAAACAGCATAATATCAAATCTAAACAACAGCGTATAGAACATTTTGATTGCCAACACTTCAGAGACAGAGGCAGGAAGATCTCTGTGAGTTCAAGGTCATCCTGGTCTATGTAATAAGTTCCAGGCCAGCCAAGGCCACCCTGTGAGACTCTGTTTTAAAACCCAGACCACCAAAACATTTTGATGGTAGTCTAGAATGAATTCTAGACTGTGGAGGGCAACAGAAACACGGGTGCTTAAATGTGCTACAGTTTTGATTTACCCCTAAGGAAAGAAAATACAGATTAACTTGAGAGTTCCCTTGGGAAAAAACTATGCTGCTCTGTAGAAAATATCACGGAATCCCAAAGAATGACAGAAATGGAAGAGTTTTAAACACAAAAGAGAGATGTGGAGGAAAGAAAACGTGATTTTCACAGGAGGCAGGAGACGGGTGCCATGAGAAACACGTGGCACAGGAGTGTGTCAGAAGCACAAAGTAGTCCATGATCACAAGCAGGGCACGTGGGACAGATGGACATATGAGACAGGAAGTGCTGAGTCCTCAAAGTCACACCTGAGACATTTGTACAGGAAGTTGAGATTAGAAGATGGGAAATGTTCTTCTTGATATAACACGATAACATCTGGGAAAGCAAATACTTCGCCTTCGGAAAAGTAAGACATGTCCTAGGCTGTCGGTGCACTCGTTACTTTAAGACTACATGTAATAGACATTCACAGGTAACGCAGTGCAAGGGGACACAAATAGGATATAGAATCATTGGGTGATGTGATGCACATTCATATTTACATATGCAGTCATGCAGGTTTGCATGAAATATCTGTCACAGGCAGCCCCACAGATAAAACACAGTTTTAATAATTGCATCTCAAACTCACTAGCCCAGACAGTAACGAAAAGAGACATCAAGGAAGTAAAATAAAATCTAGAGACTATTTTCAGCTGGATGAAATGTAAAAGGGCTATCCACCAGCCTCCACAGATGCAAGAGGAAGCCCGTGAAAGCACGCATTACTTCAAACACATTATCAAAAAATAATGCACAGAACTAGATGTTCAACTCAAAGCCCCAAGAACACAATAACCAAAAATGATCAAAGAATAAACCAGCTAGATAAGGGTCACTAACAACAGCATGTTGGGAAGGGTTGATTTCCTTCAACAAGCTAGTGGAAAGCTGAAAGCTTGACAGTGTGAAGCAAAAGGATCCTAACTTAAAGGTGAACAATCCAAACTCAGTATAGAGTATAGAGGGAAGGTATTTCTGGTTCTCAGAATTGACTTTGGGGTTGAGGGGCGCTGAAGCCATGACTCCAGGGTTAAGAGCACTGACAGCTCTTGTAGAAAACCCAGCTTCGGTTCCCAGCACTCACATGGCAGCTCACAACTGTCAGTAACTCCAGTTGCAGGTGATCTGATGTCTCTTCTGGTCTTCATGGGAACTGCATGCACACAGCTCATAAACAAGCAGGCATGCAGGCACTGTGCGCACACGGCCACGTGTTGTAAACACAAATAAATTCTTTTTAAAAAAGAAAATAAAAACCACGATCAGAAAAAAAGTAGTTTCTAAAGGGGTTCTAGATTATGATGCTGGTCCGTGGGTCAAACTGTCAAACGGAGCTGTAAAATGATTTAAAGAAACAGCACATTTAGCATCTCATCACAGACAGAACACCAGAGAGAGCTGCTTAAAAAGAAAATGCGCATTCCGCCTCACAGATTTAGGGGTGTTAGCCTGTCATGGCAGGGCAGTTTACATCAAGAAAAAATGCACAAAGCTGACACACCCCCAGTGACGTACTTCCTCTAACTAGACCCCGCCTCCAACCTTTCATTTCCCCCCTCCTGTGAGCAGGAGCTCAATAACCAATGCAGCCCAGCATGGCTGCCAGCAGCCAGAGGCATTCCCTTTTCCTGTAGGGACTTCTACTAAGGTAAGGCCAGACCCCTAATCTCACCACAGAAAGGATTCTTGGGGCCAGCCAGGATGAAGCACTCAGGATTACAGATGTGGGCTTCCCTAAGGAGGGTGGCTCTTAACTGTCTTTACAGCAGCCAAAGTTACAGTTTTGGTGGGTTGTGAAGTTACATCTTCAAAGGGTTGCTAGGAATCTAAATGAGATACCAGGGTGGGTCCTGAGGTATGCCAGAAGGATGCCAGCTGATGAGGTAAAACCCGACACCACAGAAGCTCATAAGAGACTAGGAGCCTTGTCTAGTGAGACTCTCTGAAAATACCTGGAAGAGGCATCGCATGGGCTCAGGCCCTAAGCATGGTTTGTTTTAATTTTAAAACCCATACCTGAAAATTTCAGTATAGAAGGAGTATCGTTGCTCTGTGGGCAATCTTTATAGAAAATATTAATTGTAGTGGAATTCTTTTTTGTGATTCTTTTCTCTTTTTTAATTTAAATAACATTTTTCTATTTATTTCTTTACACTCAACTGTCCTGAAGCTTCAGACACTGGAGAGAGGGGCTGCTTTGCCATCCTGTGCCCCCTTAATTATCCATGTCTTTTTCTATGCTGATGTATGTCCAATAATGCCAGCCTATTACCAATCCATACAGGAATTAACCCATTGATTAGGTCAAGCCCTCAAAGACACCTCTCAGAGATGGGCTTTACTAATATGAATCCAATCAAGTTGATAATTAAGATTAATGATCAGACTCTCAATTTTCATCACAAGCATACTTGAGCAAAAACATGAAACTCATCAGAAGTCCTAATTCTATGTTTATCCAAGGGAAAGAGATTATGTGAACATGTTTAATATATAATGCACATGGTTTAGATTAGTGCCCGGAATATATGTCAATGCTCTTGACTATTATCAAGTCTAATTGGGGAATGAGCTTCTTGGAATCCAATATATACTTCCTAATCAAGGCTGAGGTCCCCATATGTTTACAAAATAGTAACCAACCAACCAGCCCCATCCTTTCCTGGGGCCCTACAGATCTGCGGTTTACACGTGAGCCCCCCTCCCTGCCTTAAATGGCATGAACCCCACGCCTCCATGCTTGTTTCTCTGACTGAAATTGGCCCTTTTGTCCCCACAGGGGCATTCGTACCTCGGTGTAACGAGGAGGGTTACTACAAAGCCACACAGTGTCACAGCAGCACAGGGCAGTGCTGGTGTGTGGATAAATACGGGAATGAGCTGGCTGGCTCCAGGAAACAGGGCACCGTGAGCTGTGGTGAGTAAAGCCTCCCGCACCAGCCCCGGCTGACCCAGGGGTCCTCACTGCGTAGGGGTCACGGCAGAATCTCAAGAGCCAGCTCTGGCTGTAGTGAGTCTGCCATGGAGATGGAGCGCTGGAATTCCATGACCTCATGCAGAGCTGGTTTTGCCAGCAGCAGATCTTCACTAGTACCACTGGGTAGACAAGAGTTTTTGAGTCAGGGGACAGTCACTGGTCCAGCACTCAGGACCGCAGTCTTCCTAACAAGGTTGAAGCATCCAGGGTACTCTAGGGCCCTGTTCTAGTTTGCTTCCCATTGCTGTGATAAAGACCATATTTCAAAGTAACTTGGGGAGAAAAGGACTTATTGGGAACTCAGGGCAGGCACAAGGGAGGAACCTGGAGGCAGAGACTGAAGCAGAAGCCATGGCAGAATGCCGCTTTCTGACCTGTTCCCCATACCTTGCTCAGCCTGCTTTCTTATACAGCCCAGGACTACCAGCCCAGGGATGATACTGTCAATCATTGATCTAGGAAATGTCCCACAGGCTTGACTACAGGGAGGCTGATGGAGGCATCTTCCCAACTGAAGTTCCTCTTCCCAAATGTGCCAAGTTGACAAGACATTAACCAGGATAGGTTTCCATCAGAGCAGCCCACAGGGCCGAGCCCTAGAGATTGTTTCAAGTTGAGCTCCCACACTGCAGAAGCAAATGCTCTGGTTTTTATTCTACAACCCAAGTCATGAGCCTAGGGAGTTGGTGTGGGCCTTGAGGGACAGTGGGAGCTAACCTGAGGTCTTTCCTTCCTGTACTAGAAGAGGAGCAGGAAACCTCTGGGGACTTCGGCAGCGGTGGCTCTGTGGTCCTGCTGGACGATCTAGAGGATGAGCGAGAGCTGGGACCAAAGGACCGAGAGGGAAAGCTGAGGGTGCACACCCGGGCTGTGCGGGAAGATGACGAGGATGAAGACGATGACAAAGAAGATGAAGTTGGGTACATATGGTAGTGCCCATGAGGGAGAGGACAAGCTTTTGGCAGATTTGCAAGTTGCTTCCTTTGCCTGCATTTGTATCTAAGACTCCGAGGCCCGCAAGCCTCTCCTCCGCTGTTCTCTCTGTACCAGGGCTAAGGTTTGGAAGACCCCTTCCCAGAGCGTTCTGAGTTTGCATACAGTTGTGTGGGAGAAAAGATGTTGTTTGTGTTTCTTGTTTTTGTTTCCACCGGATGAGAGAATGGCTGGCTCAGATAAAGCCACCTTCCCTCCTGTAAGGTTTTTGCAACTAGCATGTGATTTGTGTGGAATCCAGCAGTGCAGGGAGCCCCACCCTCTCAAACGTCAAAGACCCTCTCTGATTACCCACCTCGGTGGTTCTTACAGCATGGTTCCCAGCCTTATGGTGTCTAAGTGCTTTTCTTGTGTCCTGTACATGTTGTGGAAACCACACCACACCGCTGTTCCTTTTCCTTCTGTTCCCACCACCTCCGATGCTTATTAAAAATCATAAGATGTACAAAATTATAAAAGTTATAAAATGGCTTCCTACAAATGACAGCCTTAATTCAGTCCAAGTCCCCTTGGAGAAAGAATTCATTTTCTTTTTTAGAAATTAAGATCTTGATGCTTCCCCTGCCCCTTGCACACCCACAAACAGCTGTCTGTGCTTGCACGACTTGCTTACACACCTCCGAGTGTCTGATTGTATACCGAAAACACTTTAGAAAAAACATGGCTTTTAATCAGCATCTCCAGATGCAGAATACAAACTGGGATATGAAATTCCTCTTGGAGTCCTGTTTGCACCGACACTTGGCCTGTGTAGCCTGCAAGCTGAGGAGGTTCCTCTATGCAGTTCAAAGTGACTAGAAGCCCTTTTGATTTGGATAATCCTGTTTGCCTAAACCGCTTTTTTTTTTCCCCTCACAGAAGCCATGCAACTCCCACTTGGGCAACTTCACAAGCCATTTCTTCATTTAGCTAACCGTT
>LOEQ01002839.1:23432-51062 GCA_001685075.1 Bramus lutescens | reverse complement strand
TATAAGCTAGCCATGCGGGAGCTGGGCTGGACAAAAAGCAGGGCCCACTCCCCTCATCACTACACATCTACAACTCCAGAGGATCTGGTGTACTATTCTGGCCTCCACAGGCACCAAACACATATGTGGCACACATATATATGCTCACACAGAGAAAATAAAAATAAATTATTTTTTTAAAAGAATTAACCCACTTCTTATTTTTCTCTCAAAATGTTGAAGAAGAATAAATACTTTCTAACTATTCAATTAAATCAACACAACCTTCAAACCGGATACAACAAGGAAGCTACAGTGCATATTAAAATGTTTATAAAAGCAGAGTTTATTCCTGGAATGGTTCAACAAATGATATAAAAATCTATGTGATATATACTACATCAACAGAATCAATGGGGAAAGCACATGATTGTCTCAGTTGTTATAGAAAATTATTTGACAGAACTCAACAGTTCTTCAAGGATAGATGTACTCAAAAGGAATAGAAGAGAAACATCTCCAATATAATAAGAGACAAATATAAAAATCTCACAGCTGTATCGTACTTAATGGTAAAAGACTGCAAGGTCTCTCCTATGAAGAAGAAGACAGTGATGCCCATATGGACCACACTCATGCAACATGGAGTTGAAAGCTGGGGGTGGAGGGAGGACTAAAGATGTTTGTTTGCAATGGCACGATTATGGAGAAAATTCTAATGGTATCACAAGGAAAAAATCTTCAAGCTAGTAATTTATTTGATAAAGTTAAAAGGTGTAAAATGACTACACAAGCACCAGTGCAATTTCTATACATTCACAAGGAGATGGTAAACATGAATTACATGAACAATCCAATGTATAATACTTCCCAAAACTGAAATGCCCAGGATGAACCTCCTAACAAGAAAAAAAGGACCTAGGTATTGTATTTTGAATTTTCCAAAACATATTGAAACATCCAAGAATATACAGATGGGAAGACTTCATAGAGGCTTAGTATAAATAAAGTATAAGTCTTAACCCAATGAGAACTCCAATTATAGACTTTGCTAATTTCATATCAGTGTTCCAAAAAAGAATTATTTTTGCAGAAATAGAAAACCCATTCAAAAATTATAAGGATTCTCAAGAGACTCTGAATACCCAAAACTATTTGGGAATGGACCAAGTGGGAGGAGGTGTATTTTGTCAATTCAAAACTTACTCCATCATTGTGGCAAGAGCCCACTGTGGGGCTGTCACACAGATGAACAGAAGGGACCCCAGAAACCACACTGAAAAACATGCAGGAACCCCACAAAATAGCAATGGTGAAGCTTTCCCTGACAGCCTTTGCAAAATATCAACTCAAAATAGCTCGGAGATCTAAATGCAAAGGCTAAAACTATAGAACCCTTGAAAGAAAAGTGTATTGCGACCTTAGACTTTCCCCAAGTGACAGAAAGTAAAGTTAAAATTATATTTTCATGAGTAGGAAGATAGAGCCACTGGTTGGTTCCTGGCTGCTCAGTCCCGAAATAATCACACAGAAACATATTATTTAAATCACTGCTTGGCCCATTAGCTCTAGATTCTTATTGGCTAACTCTTATATCTTAATTTAACCCATTTCTAGTAATTTGTGTATCACCATGCGGCTGTGGCTTACCGGCTAAAGTTTTGGCATCTGTGTCCAGTGGGGCTCCATGGCTTCTCTCTGACTCTGCCTTCTTCCTCCCAGCATTCAGTCCAGTCTTCCTTACCCAGCTCTGTTCTACCCTAGCAGGCCAAGCCAGTTTTCTGTATTCATCAATGGTAATCAGAGCACTCAGAGGGGAATCCCACATCATCTCCCCCTTTCTGTTTAAATAAAAAGGAAGGTTTTAACTTTAGCATAGTAAAATTACATATAACAAAACAGTTATCAAGCAAGAATTACAGCTACAANNCAATCACTCAAAGGTTCTGTAACATTGGGGCATCCATCTTCAGCCTACAGGCCCGTAGTATCCAGCAGACTTTTCCATGAAGCAGGAAATTTCAAAGACAGTTCTGTCTATATCGGCAGTTTGTCAGTCCCTATTTCTGTGTCCTGCAGAAGGTTTGGCAGACTCTTTCATGAAACAGGAACCCCAATGGATCGTCTTACCTTTAGGCAAGTTCAGCAGTCATTTCTCTGTGGGTCCTGCATGTCTAGTTCATCAAACAGTCCTGGCAAGAGCAGTTTCTTGCCAAAATTGTTAACCAAGTCCATAAGGAGCCTCTTTGATGCCCATCTTCCTCTAGAAGTAACTTGGCACTGCCAGTAGCAGATGTGTCTCAATGTCACAAAAAGTCCTCAATTCTTAAAACATTTTAAATGCCATATTCTGTAGTCTTTGAAAGGTTTGAAAAATGTCTATCCATCTGAAATACATCTCTGTACACCTAGAAAATCAAGCTAACATGACTACAATCTTGACTATTATTAACCTGTATTTCTTAATTATACATTACATTTTAAAATGAACTACATAATCACAATACTTAATCAAGAGCAGAAATATACATATAACAAAATTGACTTAAATTTGTATCAGTAGAGCAAGATCGATGCCAGTGCAAATCTCTACAGCAAATCCCTCTTTAATGTAAAGAAACATTTACAAACAATATTTGGGAATTTAGTCATAGTTTCCTCCAAACTGCTTCCTGCTTTTTGTTGGATGAAGTCAATGGAGGGGTGTTCAAGGTGATCTTTCAGGGGGTCTTGGTCCATCAAACCACATTAGTCTGGAATGATTCCACAGATTCTCATCCTCTGTGGAAATAAAGAAGAACCTCTTTTCCAAAGCAACATATCCTTAGATTTAAATTCTGAAGTCAAGATACCTTTATAATATACATGTTGGTTTGTATTAGCATTCCATACAATGAAATGTCTTTTTGTACTAGCTCTTACAGTCAAAAATTCAAAGAAAACACAATAATACACATAATCCAGACTCTCTGTGTATATTTCATCTTTATGTGGCTTATTTTTATTACTCTATTACTTTTTCTACAAGTTTAAAATTTATTTTATTATCTTTATAAAATATTTACTTGCTTTTATAACTCTCTATACTCATTTTCTTCTCTATTCCAAGCCTACATACATTTATCCAACACTGTGGCTCATTTAGAGGTCTTTTATGTCTGAATCTGTCCTGTTGTATATATGTAATTCTTTACTGTCCAGGAGTGTAGTAAGGAGAGTAGAGCCCTTTGTTTGTCCAGGCTGCTTGGCTAGATTAACCCCCAAAATAATCACACAGAAACTGTATTCATTTAAACACTGCCTGACCCATTATCTCTAACTTCTTTTTGGCTAATTCTTACATCTTGATTTAACCCATTTCTAGTAATCTGTATATCACCATGAGGTCGTGGCTTACTGCGAAAGATTTAGCATGTCTGATTCTGGCAGTTCCATGGCGGTTCTCTCTGTCTCTGCTTTTTTCCTCTCAGAATTCAGTTCTGTCTTCTCCACCTGCCCTATCAACAGTCCCAAAGCAGTTTCTTTATTAACCAATGAAAGCAACACAAATACAGAAGGAACTCCTCCACAGGAGTGCTTCTTAAAATGCTAAATGCTTCCTAAAAATCTTAAGCTGTGGCATTGCTAGGTCAAATACAGTACTTCTTGCTTACTCTGCAAAGACTATCATTGCAGAAGTCATTTAACTGCCTCTGAGACTTTGGGTGGGAGCCATCCTCACCACCTCAACTCTGTTAACCAGTTGGCCCATTCTGCCACCAAATAACTTGCAGGAGGTTGTCCACAAGCCCCATTTAAGTGCTCAGCCTCCTGAAAGAGCCAGTTCATGCTGGTGTCACGGCCCAGGAAGCTGCTATTTCAAAACGGTTCTTTTTCTGCTACCCCTGAATCAGAAAAACCTCTCTTAAAGGAGCTGCAGCACGCTGCTAGGAAACAGCAAAAAGCTGTGTTAAACTCTGTACTTTTGTGTCTAGAATTCCTTTTAAGTTCTCTCAGGTTTTTAAGTGGATTTAGTTGGCCATGTTGGCACACCAATTGTAGGAGGAAGACTGCTTTCTTGGTTCCCAGCTGTTCAGCCCCAAAATAATCACATAGAAACTATATTATTTAAATCTCTGCTTGGCCCATTAACTCTAGCTTCTTATTGGCTTAACCCATTTCTAGTAAGCTGTGTATCACCATGAGGCTGTTGTGCTTACCAGGTAAAGTTCTGGCATCTGTGTCTGATGAGGCTACATGGCTTCTCTCTGACTCCACCTTCTTCCTCCTAGTATTCAGTCCAGTCTTCCCCACCAAGCTCTGTTTTACCCTATCAAGCCAAGCCAGTTTTCTTTATTCATCGATGGTAATCACAGCACCCAGAGGGGAATCCCACATCATTTGTGTACCCTAGGACACATTTAATAGAATGAAAAAGCAATCTAGGGAACAGAAAAAATATTTAAGAATCATTTATCTGGTATTAAATTAATATCACAATCCAAAAAGACACACTATGTGATTCCTCATATATGAGCTAGCAAGAATCACCAAGCTCAGAGGCAGAAAGATGAGTGGTAATTTCTAGAGGATGTAAGCATGAGAAATGGAGATTTCTCATATAAAGTTTCAGTTAGGCATGGTGAAATTCTGATGGATAACAAAGATAACTTTACATTCACACATAATCACACAAAATTTGCCCTATTCATTCTCACTTTTGAGTGCTGTGCCAATATGCGGTAGAAGAGCAATTAATTTGTCAAGTATATGTCAACAAACAAATGATAGTAGGAATAAAGAAGCTGGCCAAATGAGTCTGCTTAGAAGGGTACTGAGGAGAATATGTAATTTTACTATGCTGAAGTTAAAACTTTCCTTTTTAATTATACAGAGAAGGGGAGATGATGTGAGATATCCTTCTGTACATATATATGTGTGTTGCTTTTATTGAATAATGAATAAAGCTGTTTTGGCCAATGACTTAGCAGAGTAAAACCAGGTGGGAAATCTGAACATATATATANATAGAGAGAGAGAGAGAGAGAGAGTAGGTGGTATCAAGGAGACACCATGTAGCTGCCAAAGGAAAAACACACTGAAAAACCTTACCAGTAGACCACTACCTTGTGGCCTACATAATACACAATACATAGATTAATAGAAATGGGTTAATTTAAGGTATAAAAGCTAGCTAGGAAAATGCCTGAACTGTTGGCAAACAGTGTTGTAATTAATATAGTTCTGTGTGATTATTCAGGTCTGGGTGGCTGGGAAACAAACAAGCAGCCTCTGTCTACAGGGGACCAGGAAGAAAGAGAAGTACAGAAGGAGAGGAGTAGGGGGAATTGGTGAACCAATGAGGAGGAGGAGTCAGGATGAGGAGGGACAGGAAGGGCTTTTATTTAAATTTTTGAAGTTGTATCTCTGAGTGTTTATCTGCATGTATATCTGTACACTGTGTTTGTCAGTTCCCATGAGGGGCCAGAAGAGGGCATCAGAACCCCTGGAACTGGAGTTAGAGATAGTTGGGAGCCACCATGTAGGTGCTGGGAATAAGACTCGGTTCCGTTGCAAGAGCAGCCAGTGCACTTAACCTCCGAGCCATCTAACCATCTTTGAACTTTAAATATATACATTAACATCTTTCTGCTCCTTTTCCACAGTGATCCTTGAGCTGGTGGGGGTAGGGAGCACTGGACAATGAACACATCTCACCTTGATATCTGAGAATTTCTGATTTCTATGTTGGAGAGGGCAGAGGACAGAGCTATGCAGTTGCACTTTGCTGTGTGGCTAGGCTAATGGGAGTACATGCATCTTAGCTAATAATTGCTCCCGCCCTCTGTGGCTCTTATATGTAATTATATGCATAGTTAATTGATTCTCCTATAATTCCATTCAATGCCCTTTGACCCACATTCACTCCTCCCCATCCCCTTGACTCCTCCTGGATCCACCCTTCCTCCCCCAGTCCTCAACCCAAATTTAATTCCCACTGATATGCTTGCTTGTTTTTAAAAAGGACTCACCAAGTTCAAAATTTGTACTGTTGCTATACACATGAGCGTGTGGCCATCCACTGGAACATGGTGGACCCACCAGAGGCCTCACCCTTAAAAAAAGATGACTCTCCTATCCTCAGAAGCCATCAAGTGTCAACTGCCTCTTGGGCTGGGGCCCTTGCTATGTACATGCTGGAATGTTGGCTGTCTACATGCTAGAATGTCAGCTGTCTACATGCTAGGATGTCAACTGTCTGCATGCTAGGATGTCAACTGTCTGCATGCTAGAATGCCAGCTGTCTACATGCTAGAATGTCAGCTGTCTAGATGCTAGAATGTCGGCTGTCTACATACTAGGATGTCAACTGTCTGCATGCTAGAATGTTGGCTGTCTGCATGCTAGAATGTCGGCTGTCTGCATGCTAGAATGTCGGCTGTCTGCATGCTTGGATGTCAGCTGTCTTCATGCTAGAATGTCAGCTGTCTATATGCTAGAATGTCGGCTGTCTACATGCTTGGATGTCAGCTGTCTTCATGCTAGAATGTCGGCTGTCTTCATGCTAGAATGCCGGCTGTCTGCATGCTAGAATGTCGGCTGTCTGCATGCTAGGATGTCAACTGTCTTCATGCTAGAAAGTTGGCTGTCTACATGCTTGGATGTCAGCTGTCTTGTTGCCATGCAGGCAACCACAGCTGCTGAGAGTTCATGGGCACAGCACTCCTGCCATGCCCGGAAGACAGTGTTCCATTCTCGTCCTCTCCTACCTCCCACCCTCACAATCTTTCTGCTCCTCTTCCACAATGGTCCCCAAGCTGGCGAGAGTGGGGGGCACTGGACAATGAACACTTCTCACCTTGACATCTGAGGATTCCTCATTTCCATGCTGGACAGGGCAGAAGACCGAGCTACGCAGCTGGCGCTCTGCTGCGCGGCTAGGCTAGTGGGAGTACGTGCAGCTTAGCTAATAATTGCTCAGGACCTCTGTGGCTCTTCAGGCAGAGGTCTCTGCTCTCTGATTCTTCCCAGTTCTGAAATGACCTGGCTGGCAGGCAGGTCTCTGAAGTCCTATGACTCTGACCTCACTGTCAGCGACAGTCTTTGCTTCCAAGGTGATATACTCTTGCTCATCTCGATGTCTCCCCTGGGCCCCCATGATTTCCACAGCTTCCGGGACGACAAAGCCCCATATATGTCTTCAGCACTGAGCTACACGATGGGGCAGAGAATTCTCTTACAAATGGGGCTGAATTAAGACGACTATTGCTGAAGAAATGCTTTATACTCCCGTCGCACACTGCCCTCCCCTTTCCCACTTGATCTCAGCCTGCCCAAGGTTTCTCGAAGTCCGGGTCACCATTTCACGGCGCCCGGTGCCTCATTTCCCACAGACGACTGTATTTCACTCGCGGCTGAATGGAGAATCCATTTCATTTCACTGTTCAGTCTCAATTGCGCAAACGTATATTCAGAGCTGACATATTTTCATTACGGAAAAGCAAAGCCCTCAGACAGACGCTGCCCATGGGGATTAATGAGGGGAATGGTTATTTATTCTGCCACTTGACATTTTGTGAGGACTCATTCCCAAGTCGTTTTCTGCTTTAACAAATAGTTCGTGAGTAGAGGAACTTAACGCTTTGGATGAACACACCAGACCAGATTTAGGCAGCAGGCTAAAGTTAACCAGGAAATGATGCCACTTTCCTGTGCTATCATGAAAGGAAGATGCCTGATAGGATTGCTCTAACCAGCGGTGGTCACTCACATCAGATGCTCCTGGACGACACTACTAAGGACCCTGAAGTCTCCCATCACAAACATTTCCATCTGTCAAACACCTTTGTTATATGACAACATACTAGGCTATTTTCGGTCTAACGCCCATAGCTCCCGCAATACATAACTGCAGAAGCCCCTGTCCTATATCTCATTGGCTACGATCATTTCCATTTTAATCTTTTTTTAAATCAGATTTCTTTACTTTTACCTACCTGCTGGGCACTAAGGTCAATGTAACCAGGTGCAGGATGTTCAGCTAGGAGTCTGGTTGGTGAAAGGAGGCCAATGCCCAGGGGTAGATGATACAAATGATCTCAGTTGTGGGTACTCAGATGACGAGATATTCAGCACACCCTGACACAGTGTTTCAGAAAATCTTGAATAAAATGGATGTGCTTTCATGATAGCTCAACCATCAATATGCAGGTAAGTTTAATTCTTCAATTAGTATAAAAAGGCCAGACTCCACAGGGTCATTGTTTGACCTGGTTGGGCTAATTTTTTTTTCCCAGAGAACCTGCTCATTGCTTTCTGGTCTCTAGCTATATTCTAATGTTCTGTGAGCTTGGGAACCAACAATGCCTGGGCCTCAGCAGGATGGAAGTAGATAGCAAAACTCCAGGGAAGGGACTGGCCCTAGGGAGTGAGTTTGCTGGTAAACAAAATAGAAGTGAAATGTGCTGGAGATGGCTGTGTAGAAAAAAATGCTTGGCACCCATGCAGGCTGGCCTGGTTCAAACCCGAGAACCCAGGTACAATCCGTGCTCGTAGTGCAAGCACCTGCAGTTCTCAAACCCCAGAACCCAGGTAAAATCCATTCCTACAGTACAAGCATCTGCAAGTCTAGAAGTCCAGAATCCAGGCAAAAATCCATCCATACAGATCAAGCATGTGCAAGTCTAGAACTCCTGGGAGGTGGGAAACAGAGACAAAAAATCCCCAGGATCACAGGCCAGTGTACACAGGCAGAAAACAACAAAGAGGCCCTGTCTCTCTTAAGGTAGAAGACAAGGGCCTACATCTAAGCTGTTCTCTGACCTCCACACCGATCATGGCACGCTCATGTACACACACACACACACACACACACGCGCGCACACACACCAGAAAGAGGGAAATGGGTGAGCTGGCGAATTCATATTACCTGTGCGGTTTGGGAACCCAAGAAGAAAATCTAATTTAACGTGCTTCTATCAAAAGTAAATCTTCCTATTTATTATTAAAACTGCATGGAAATGATGGTGCCATAAATATGGAAAATAGGAAATGACCTAAAATACACAGTGTATAGTGAGGAGGACCAATATAAGTCGAAAGTACATTCAGAAACATAGTTAACAGGGGTGGAAATCAATGTTTGAAATGGTAATAGGTTCCACTTGTCCAATTAACAGAAGCCATCAATTGTTAAATTCAGAGAATCAAAGGAAAAACTCCATTCAAAGTAAATAAAACTTAATTAGTTCCTAGAGTTATCCTAGTCTACAGGTGCCAGGGGTTAAGAAAAGTCTTAAAGATGCCAGAATAAAAGACGGCTCACCATTTTTTTTTTTCACAGACTGACACTCAGACCACTGGCCAGCAAATGTCAGCGGATGTAGACAGTCCTGTCTGGACTCAACTGTAGAGTGGGGTCAGGAATTGTGGGATAAGGTTTAAAAAGACTACACTGAGCTACAAAGTGATTGGGATGCCTCTGGTCTGGGGCCACCCTGTAAAAGCACTGGCTAGATTGGTAACTGCATCGGGAAGAGCAGCAGTGGGCAGGGGGATGCGTTCAGCGAAGCGCCAAGGGAGCACAGCTGCCTGGCATTGCAGGTCAGCAAAACGAGCTCCCAAGAACAAGTACAAAGTAAAGCTGCTTTGGGCAGATCTTGAGTTAAGGGCAGACTCCTGCTGTAGCAACTTCTAGAGTATGGGCTTCAAGAAATGGGGACATGTTTGAGAAGAAGGTCTGAGGCATGAGAAGGGTTGAGGGAACACAGAAAACATACAATGTGGGTAAATTTAAGTCAATGTTGTGTGAAAAGAGCAAACATAATTCTCACTTGTAGAACTTCAAAATTAATCTAGAATTAAGATTATAGTATATAAAAGCACAGAACAAGATCAGAATATCCAAATTTAGAATAGCACATGATCTTTATTTTGTAGGCGGGTAGTAAAGCATGTTTATTAAATTTATAGATACAATGTATACATATATTGGCACACATATACATATACACATGAACAAATGTTTAGGTACATTCACTATAAGAAGACCAACAAATATACAATACTAAAGTAGTTGAGGAGAAAACAAAAAATTAGAGACTAAGAAAATTTCTCAAAAGTAATTCTGTGTTGTAAAGGGCCCAGTATTCTCAGTCAATACATATTGGCTAAATTCTCCAGTTAAAATGAAGAATATCCAATCTGATTATTTTATAATCAAGTAAATAGCACAGCTGAGACATAAGGATAGATAAAAGTTAGAAGAAAAATGTTACAGAAATATTACCAATATATTGTATTGTGCTTGGTTTTAATGTCTACTGCCATAACTTAGAGTCACTTCAGTAGGGAGCTTTTCCTAGGAACTCTCCTGATGGCCTTAATTGACACAGTGAGGTCCACCCACCTGCGGCGGCACCTTNCTTCCGGTGGAGCGCAGACGAAGAGGGTGTGTCAGGAGGATGCTCAGCTTGCCTTTTGCGTGCTTGCTCTTCCCTCTGGCCACGAAGGTGATTTGTCCTGGTGTTGCTGCTGCTCCATGCTCCATCACTGGCAGCAGAACCAATGTTCCCAAACTTTCACCATGGACTAGGGACCAGCGGCTCTTCCGGAGTCTTCCCGGCTCCAACCAGGTTGGAACTACTGAGATAGCCCACCTTGTGGACAGAATTATGGATCATACCCCTCCATTCTGCCCCCAGTGAGCTCAGGTGTCTATTCTGGGACAGCTCAGACTCTTGAGGTTCAGCCTCAAGGACCAAGGACCAGGTTCCAGAGGCTCAGAGGTGACTTGGCTATCTTTACTTGAAGCTCCCTTGAGAGACTTTGATGTAACGCAGTCGGCCTCCTGGTTTTGTTCCTCAGAGAAGCTGACAGAAGCAGGTGGCTTCAGAGTTGTCATTTGCAAGACTTTCTTCGTGAAGATGAAATTACCGATGTCTAGTCCTGTATATACAGAAATTGTTGTACTTCGTTCAATTACTTTCAGGAGTCTACTGTGTAGTAATTATAGTTTTACACACTAGCGATATAATGGAGAACAAAACAGAAAAATTCAAAACACAAGAATTGAAATTGTTTGTATGTACCTAACCATGCATTTTAAGGCCTAACAAACAAAACTTGAATGAGCTATAGTGATTTAAAAAGACTTCTCAATGGTAGATCAAAGGGGGAACAAGAGTAAGGCTGCAAACCAGTGCGGTATCACAGGCAAGCACAGAAGAAAAGCGTCTATCACTAACATGCATCCGCCAGCCCATAAACCTGAGTTCAAGTAAATAGATCATAGAGATTTCATTCTTTGATCTCAAAGTTAGGAACCAATAACATGTAAATTTAAAAAGTCATGTTTAAAATGTGGGAATAGCTAATGAAATAGAGAAGGAAAAATGTAAAAGAAGAAATAAGTGAAAATTAACCAGCAATAATTATTCTAAAGTACATAAATGTTACAGGGTTTGAATAAGACATGTTTTCCCTACTTGCAGACTGCACAGTGGTATCCTTCAAAGCAAACACCACCAGGAAACTCCTAGGTCTGACAAAACCTGTAGCAGCAAACGTTTTGTAAAGTTGCAAGATACAGAAGCCATACACACAAGAAAAAAAATCAGCACCTTCTTTATATGCTGAAAACAAACATGCTATGAAAAAAAAAATCAGGAGAAATACCTTATTCAATAGCCCACTCCAAATACTTAAACCTAGTCAGAGTGATGCACAACCTTTGCAATGCAAACTATTTGCCACCCAGCAAAGAAATTTATGAAGACACTGGGTGTAGGAAATAGGTTTTATGCACCTGGATTGGCAGAATTAACATTTAAGAAATGGGTGTAGTACCAAAGAGATCTATAGATTCAATGCAAACCCTATCAATACTATAATGATACTCTTCACGGAAGTAAAAATTAATCCTAAAATCCATATGGAAACACAAAAGAAAGAAACTGCTGGTGGCATCAAAATACCTAAATTTAAAATACGCCATGGAGCCATAGTGACAAAGCCAGCATGTTATTGGGACAAAAACTAGTGGACTAATGGAAGAATAGAGGACCCATAGAGCTGTGGCCGTGGAATATATTTTGACAAAAGATGTCAGAAATATATACGGGGGAAAAAACAGAGCCTATTAGATAAATTGGGCTGCTAAAATGGGATATCCATGTGTAGAACAAAGAAGATTTGCATAGCTCATCCTGCCTGGAAACCAACCCAAAATGTATCGCAAACTTTCATTAAAAACCCAAAGTGCTAAAATTCTCCAGAGGAAAGCATTCCAAAATAAAGATGTTAGAACTCTCTGAATAGAAGTCCAATAAGATGAAAGTAACCTCAAGAATTGACAGATAATGTTTCATTAAATTAAAAAGAAACCTTCTGGATAGCAAAGGAAGTTGTCAATATTGTGAGCAAGCTGCCTATACTATGGGAGAAAATGTTTCTCAACAATGCTTCAGAAAGAGGCCCAGTATCTATGATGCATCAAGAACAAAACAATTAAGCACAAAACCCCAGAGCCTGCCAATCAACAAATAGGCTAATAAACACAAATGGCTAATAAAAACTCAGCCACCAAGGAAATGCAAATTATAAATATTTTGAGAATCCATCTCATTTCAAATAGAACAAGTATAATTAAGAAAAAACATGCTGGGAAGTATGTGGGAAAGAGGAATTCTGATCTTACTGTAGGCGGGAGTGTAAACTAGTGCTACCGCTATGGACATCAGTGTGATGGGTTCTCAAACACCTAACATGGAGTAGTGCTGTATTATGTGGCTTTGCCACTCCTGGGCATGCATGGAAGGTCTCTGGATCCTTCTACATGGATTCCTGCTCACTCTGTGTTTCTTACTGATGAATTCCTAAGAGCAAGGGTTAGCATAGAATCAGACAAGGTGAACACCAAAAATCGGATAATAGAAATGGGCACATTTACACAGTGAACATAAAGAAAATGAGATTTTCAAGAAAATGGCTGAACCTGGAGATAAATAAGCGGGTGTTAAATAAGCTGGATTTGGAAAGACAGACACTACATGATCTCTTTCATATGTAGATCCTGGTTCTGAATATTTGTATGTGGGGGTAGAGGTCATGAACCTAATAGCGGGTCATGAGAGAGGAGGAAGACCCTTTAAGGGAATAGGAGAGATAATAATGGAACACATATTGTATTACGTGAACTGGGACAGGAGACTACTAGGGGCAGAAGGGGATAGCTGTGTGTGCAGGCAAGGAGATGGAGGAAAGAGGGGAGGATAAGGAACAACCAAAACAAGGTATGTATTAAATGTCAATGTATGCTAATCAAAAACAAATATGAAAATTAAAAGTTAAGGTGCTGGAGAGATGGCTCAGTGGTTAAGAGCACTGGCTGCTCTTTCAGAGGTCCTGAGTTCAATTCCCAGCAACCACATGGTGGCTCACAACCATCGGCAATGAGGTCTGGTGGCCTCTTCTGGCATACGGGCATACATGGAGGCATATTATGTATACAACAGTATACATAATAAATAAATAAAATCTTTAAAACAAAGAAAAAGAAAATTAAAAGTTAAATGTGTAAAATTATCAGATTATTCAGCAAAAACAAAGAAAGAAAATGCAAATATATAAGATCACAAATGAAAGCAATATAATTAGAGACTGAGCTGAGGTTTAACATGCAATAAAACAATAACTTTATACCAATTAAGTTCAGAACCTTGATGAAATGGAAGATTTCAGAAATAGAAGCTATTATAGTTGCCACAAAAAGGAAACTATTTAAAAATTAAATTAATTTGAAAACTAGATATCTACCTCTTCAACACACACTCAGGTGATTTTCAGAGACAATTTGTAAACAATACAGAAGCGGGTTTCAATCTTACACAAACTTTCCTTACTTTGTGAATCCTTCATTGAAGCTTGAGTGACCCTGCTACAAAACCTGGGAACTCATTTTAGAGGCAACAAAACTCCCACATCTTATGTCCTAAAACACTGGCAAGCCAAATAAAGTAATATAAGATGAGAAAGATCGGGCCCAATTTGGGTTTATCCAAGAATACACTAGTTTAATATCTGCATGCCTGTGTTAATGTGCTGTTTCTGAACCAGAGGGGATTCAGTGGGTAAAGGCACCCAACTGTCACCAAGTCTGATGACCTGAGCTTCATTCCTGGAACCCACATGGTAGAAGATGAGGATGAATAACCACAAGTTGTCCTGGGACCTCTACAGGTGACATTGCATGCAACAAATTCCCCAACTCCACAATTAATAATCTGATCTATCAGTAAATCAATTTTAGAAAATAGATTGGTTCTAATTAAGGATTTAAAAAAAAAGGTAGATGGCTATCCTAACACCTAGGCTACATCAAGCAGCTCGCTATGCAATATTTCTAAAACAGCAAACTAGGAGTCAAAGGAAGTTTGTGAATTTACACAGAATGCTCCCTAAAATATTTTTAATGAGTCGTAATTATTTAGAGTTTACTCAGGTGGGAGAGATGGCTCTGATGACTGGCTGCTCTTCCAGAGGACCTGAGTTTGGTTTTCTAACAGCCGCATCAAGTGGTCCTTAACTGCTGGTAACTCCAGCTCCCAGGGATCTGATGCCTTCTTCTGGCTTCTGCAGGTATACACATACATGTGACATACACATACAGAGGTGTGCACCTACACATAAATGTAAAATAAATCTTCAAAACAAAGAGGTCATCCATTCATTCAACAAATATTCACTGGCCACCTATGATAAATGAAGTGTGGTTCTGGGTATTGGAAATGCAGTATAAACAGAACAAATTTAAATCCCATGTCAGATCATCTTTTGTAGGACGGTCAGCTCCCCAATAATGACACAGAGACTTAATATCAATTTTGAAAGTTTGGCCTTAGTTTAGGGTTTTTTCTAACTAGCACTTATACTTAAATTAAGTCTTTTTAAATGCCTCATGACTTAGTTACCTCTATTCTGTACCATATGCCTGACTTCTTCAGAGTCTGGCAAAATTCATAAGACTAGATTCCTCTTCCTCTTTCTCTTTCTCCCCAGGAGTTCCACCTATCTCCTCCTGCCTAGTTATTGACCATTCTGATCTTTATTAAGCCTATCTAAAGGTGTCTTAGACAGATACACATCTTACAGTGTACACAAATATTCTGCAATATTGCCCCCTTTTGTCTATATTAAAATGAAAGTTTTTAAGTCTAGCACAGTAAAATTATATACAGTAAGAACAATTATCAAAGTAAGGATTACATTTACAGATTTGTATTTGACAAATGTGAAGATAATATTCTATTATCTGTCCCTGTCTTGATGAGTCCAAAGTTTTATACTTAAACTACTTTTTATCATAACTTGTATTGCCATCCTAAAAATATCTTTTTAGGCCCTAAAACTCTTTTTAACTAAACAACTTAAGCTTTTATGTCTCTCAAACTTTACAAACTTTACATTTCTTTTATAAGCTTCTTTTTTCAAATTTTGCAACAAAGATAACTGTAACTCTGTAGTCTTCAACCCCATCAGAGAATTGAGAAGGATATACTACCTGAGTAAACAGGAAATGCAGAGCAAACAACTTCCTAAACTAGAGAAATGACAGAGACATCTGGCTGCTTGGACAGTCACCCAAGATTCCTCTGCAACATTGGGGCACCCATTTTCAGCCTTCAGGCCTAGAATATCTGACATAATTTTCTATGAAGCAGAAATTTTGAAGGTCTGTCCTACCTTGTCTTGGCAAGGTTTGCAGTTGTTTCTTATTGTTTCCTGATTGTCCAGTGTGGACAGCATGCAGTTGAGGCAAGGGCAGTTTCTTACCCAGTGGATAGTTTTGTCACAGTGAAATCAAACATCATACAGAGGTTCATTGATGCTTATCATCATTTTTCAAAATAAATTAGTGCTACTAGAAGCAGATGTGTCTTAATGTCATGAAGAGCCTTAGGTTATTAAAACACTTTAGATGCCATATTCTGTAGGTCTCTGAAGTGTTTGAAAACCACCTATCTAAAATATATTTGTTTAACCTTGAAAATATGCCTATCATGACTGCAAGTTTGATTATTATGGATGAGTGGCTACTAACCTATATTTTTAAATTATATATTACATTTTTAAATGAGTTTCATGGGGTAATACCTCAAACAACTGTAAAAACATATACAGTACAACAAAAATATACTTAAGTTTATATCAATATATAAAAATCCATACTAATGTAAAGTATTTAAGAGTAGTAGTTGTTGAAAGATCTCCCATGCTCTTGGGTAGGTAGAATTAACATAGTAAAAATGACAATCTTACCAAAAGCAATCTACAGATTCAATACAATGCCCATCAAAATCCCAGAAAAATTCTTTGCAGACCTCAAAAGAACAGTACTAAACTTCATATGAAAAAAAGGGGTAGCCAAAACAATCATGTACAATAAAGGAACTTCTGGAGGCATCACAATTCCTAATTTCAAATTTTACTACAGAGCTACCGTACTGAAAACAGCCTGGTATTGGCATAAAAACAGACAAGAAGAGCAATGGAACCAATTAATCCACACACATACAAACACCTGATTTTTGACAAAGAAGCAAAAAAATATAAAATGGAAAAGAGAAAGTATATTTAACAAATTGTGCTGGCATAACTGGATATCAACATGTAGAAGAATGAAAAGAGACCCATATTAATCACCATGCACAAAACTCAAGTCCAAATGGATTAAAGACCTCAACATAAACCAACCACACTGAACCTCATAGAAGAGAAAGTGGTAAGTACACTTGAACGCATTGGTACAAGAAACCACTTCCTAAATATAACCCCAGTAGCACAGATACTGAGAGAAACAATAAATGGGGCCTCCTGAAACTGAGAAGCTTCTGTAAAGCAAAAGATATGGTCAGCAAGACAAAATAGCAGCCTAAAAATGGGAAAAGATCTTCACTAACCCCACATTAGACAGAGGACTGATCTCCAAAATATACAAAGAGCTCAAGAAATTGGTTATCAAATGGACAAATAATCCAATAAAAAATGAAGCACAGACCTAAACAGAGAACTNTCAACAGAGGAATCTAAAATGGCTGAAAGACACTTAAGGAAATGTTCAATATCCTTAGTCATCAGAGAAATGCAAGTCAAAACAACTTCTTAGATTCCATATTATACCTGTAAGAATGGTCAAAATCAAAACCACTGATGACAGCTTATGCTGGAGAGAATGTAGGGTAAATGAAACACTCCTACATTGCTGGTGGGAGTGTAAACTGGTACAGCCTCTTTGGATATCAGTATGTAAATTTCTCAAAAAATTAGGAAATAACCTTCCTCAAGACCTAGAAATACCACTTTTGGGTGTCTAACAAATGGTGCTCAATTGAACCACAAGAACATGTGTTCAACTATGTTCATAGCAGCATTGTTTGTCATAGTCAGAACCTGGAAACAACCTAAATACCCCTCAACTGAAGAAAGGATAAGGAAAATGTGGTACATTTACACAATGGAGTATTTCACAGCAGAAAAAATGACATCTTGAAATTTTCAGGCAAACAGATGGATCTAGAAAACATCATATTGAGTGAGGTAACCCAGACCCAGAAAGACAAATATCATAATACTCACTCATAAGCGGCTTTAATCATAAAGCAATGAAAACCAGCCTACAATTCATAATCCCAGAGAACCTAGCCAACAATGAGGACCCTAAGAGAGACATACATGGATCTAATCTAAACTGGAAGTAGAAAAAGTCAAGATCTTCTGAGTAAATTGGGAGCATGGGGACCAAAGGAGAGGGTTGAATGGGAGGGGAGAGGAGGGAAGGGAAGAGAAAGAGAGGTGAGCAGGGAAAAACGTCTAGCTCAGTAAAATCAATTTAAAAAGAAAATGAAAAAAATCTGGTCTTTATTAATTTGGAAGAAGAAATCCATAGCTTTTTGTTTCTTTGGAAACAAAAACACAACCTCTTCCCCAGTCCAACATAATTTTTGACTTCTATTCTGAAGTTAAGACATTCTTAAAATATAAAAAATAGGTTTAATTTAGCAGTTTCCACAATCCAGTATCTCTCAGAAGCTATTGTTTTTTGTTCATTAGCATTTAAAAACTTCAAAGTCAACAAAGTGCCATACAGGATCCAGACACCCTGCATCTGAATTTCCCATCTTTACATGCCTTTTTTTATATTACTTTACTCTCTCTTTAATGACTTGACTTCATTATTTTTAAACTATTTTTTGACTGTTTATACACATTTTGGTTTCTTTCTTCAGCATCTAAGCACATTTTTCAGCATGTTCTGTCTGTTTCAAGGGTTTTCAGCCTTTCCTTGACTTTCTGTGCACCTGCAGGCCCTGGCCTGGAGCCGCTCTATCTGCCCAGCTCTGGGAAGTTTCTGGGTCCATGCTGCGGTAGATGGTTCTATCTAGTCTCCTGCCGCTCTGTAATGTGCAGCCTGCTGCTTCTCAGCCCCATTCAAGTGCTTGTAGCCGGGCCTCTTAGAAGAGCCATGCCCGTGTATGCCACAAGCACTGTGCCTATGCAGAACTTCTCTCCGTTTTAGCTTTTGACGGCCCTGTGTGGTTTACATGCTTGTTCCTGGGCACCAAAAGTAGCACACTCTCTCATTGGACTATCTTTCGTGGGACCCCCCAACTCCCCAATAATGACACAGAGACTTTAATATTAAATAGAAAATCTTGGCCTTAGCTTAGGCCTTTTTCCAGCTAGCTCTTATAACTTAATCTGTCTCTTTTAATTTACATTCTGCCATGTGGCTCTGTTACCTCTGTTCTGTACCATATGCCTGACTTCTTCAAAGTCTCTGGAGAAATCCGCATGCCTAGACTCTTCCTCCTCTTCCTTTCTTTCTTCAGAAATCCTGCCTAGCTATTGATCATTCAACTCTTTAATGAACCAATCAAAAGGTACCTGAGACAGAGACACATCTTTACAGTGTACCCCAATACTCTGTAATACCACTGCATTACTTATATTCCAGGGAAGGCGAACATATGGAAAGAAAATGGTAAGAGAACCATGTTCTATATTTAAAAAGTGTTGAATGCAGACACAGTAAAGAGGGTGGTTGCTGGGTCCAACACAGGCAGGAAATGCTTAGCAACCTCCCTGATTTTCTATATACTACCAACCTCTCAAAAAATATAATTGCTGCATCATTTATTATTCCCCAATGAATTGCACCTGTCAATAAAAAGTAACTAAAACTGTATACTGCTGGGAAATGTGTATAGAAAAACATAATTAATGGGGGGAGTATTTCTCAATGGACAATTATGAAAGATCAGATAAACACCTAAAGAGAAAGCTATAATCAAGGAATTGTTCCAGAATAAACCCAAGAGGTCATGAGATTAAAAAGGAGAAAGTTAATACAAGGAAGGGGCTGGAGATGGCTCAGTAGTTTAGAGCGCCTGCTGCCCTTTCAGAGGACCCAGGGTTAGGTCCCAGCAACCACACAGCTGCTCACAACTCTAGCTAACCCATCACAGGGAATTCGATGGGCTATTTTGACCTCCTCACCCAGGAAATTCATTTTCCTTGCTGCTATTTGGGGCATGTGTTCCTGTTTTGTGTTGTCTAAACTCATTACTGGGATTAAGAAGGAGAATCAGGGTAGAACACAGGCCCTGGGAGCCTGTTGTCTGAGTTGACATCCCAAACCGGTGAGTTCTCAGTTCTCACTAGATGAGCATCATTAGACAAATGCTTCAGCGGGCCAACAATAAAACTAAACGAGGCTCTTTCTGCCTCCTGCTGCGTCCTGAGAATTTAGCTGCGATAAACTGAGTCCTTCCTGCATTCTACCTGGCAGAAGTACAGACTCTCTGGTGTGCTCAGAGGCAGCCAAACGTGAGGCTGGACGCCTTGGGAAACACAAAAGCATCGCACGCTGCCCACCACCAGCTCCGTGGGCTCTGCTAAAACTGAAACCCTTTTCTGTGCCTGGAAAACCCAGCTTTTGGCAAGCATTCTGCTCATGATCCCGTTTCTCGTGACTGCCTTCCTAAATGACACACTGCAGCAGGAATTATTCAGGCCTTCAGTGCCACTTTTAGGGATGTTAGATGTGAATAAAGTTGTTCCTTTGAGGGAAGAAAGAGCACGATTCCGTAAGCTAAGTGGGCGGGATTTCTGATTAGTAGACGGCGCCTGCAGAGAAAAATTCTGAGTCAGAAACTGCACCACTAAAATACCATCTCTCTACATCTGAAGATCAGTGTAAGCAAAAACGAGCACATTCCAGTAACAAATGTCCCTCCCTGGCCTCAAGCTACCTCTCTGGAGCTAGCATCCCTTTTATCTTTCTAGTCTGTCTTCTCTTTCTTCCTCTGTTCATATGCCCGCTTAACATCCCACAACTTTACCTCCCCAGTTCCAGAGCCCGCAAGGAGCCACCCCTCCCATGAGGGAGACATGCAGACAACTGTATAAGCCTGGAAATGACCTAAAATAAATGCTGTTTTTCAAACACCCCTACACCAAAGTGAGGTGCACAAATATTCCTGAAAGAATTTAGAATTCAGCCACACAAAGTCAACTTGAACACAAGTCATTCTGAACTTCAGATGCTAAAAGCCAACTGGACTGGGCCAGGAAGAAACTTTACTGCGACAAGTGCAGTGGCCCAAAATGAGCTCCCAAATATGTCAAATGCATGGTCTCCTAAAAGCCATGATTTCCAGTCAAATTTAATGGAAGCCCTGTTCATCCACTCATTCACTCATGCAAACACACACACACACACACACTTCACTCATCACCCTGGAGAGAAGGCACTCATATAACAGTAACTAACCTGCTTTGTAGCATGAATAATAAAAACCCAGAGACAGGTATTGGGGTTCAACCTGCAGGTCAGAAAAGCAAAACAGTCAACCACTGGCTTTTACCTCTACGTCAGTCCGAAATGGCGATCCTGCCTCCAGGAATCTCAGAATGAGACTGAGCATGAGACCTGTCTCATCCCAATTTATATTCCTCTCTAGTGCTGGGATTAAAGGTGTGTGCCACTACCGCCCTGGCCTGTATGGCTGACTAGTGTGGCTTCTGGGATTAAAGGTGTGTGCCACCACTGCCCTGGCCTGTGTGGCCGACTAGTGGGGCTGCTTTACACTCTGATCTTCAGGCAAGCTTTATTAAAACACAAATAATATACCACTATACATCTACTCTGACTTTTTTTTAGAGGTGTTAAACTTGAAATTGAAGAGCAATTCAAAAGTAGAAATCAGGAGGGAGAGAAGGGTCCTTTAATTAAATTACCACCCTACTACAGCATCTGGATGGAACCCTTAAAAGGAAATGATCTGTAACCTATAGTGATCCAGTTGCTTATGAACCACAGCTAGTGATCCACTCCCCAGCCCACTGTGTGCTGATGGAGACACACTGTATATCTAAACAGAAGAAACACTGAGGAAGTTATTCAAGGTTTCCCTCAGTGTAGACCAAGTGGGAAACTCCAGGGAAGGAAAACCTACTTAAAATCCTGCCATCACTTAAACACTCAAGGTAAATTCAGGACAAACACAGCCATTGTCAATGCAAGCATCCAATACTCTATGCAGCAAGCCCTACTTCAGAGGAAACGAGTCACAGGGGTGGAAGGTCCTGAAAATGTCCTGTGGGTTCTCACCTCCCAGGCCTCACCTCAAGCCTTAGGTGGACTGGACAGCATTTTATCATGCTGTGTTCCCACCAGCCACAGCCAACTGAGCAGGGAGAAGGCCTTTAGCGCATGGGACTGAGACATGAAATGCACACCAGGGGGACAAGTGCAGGAGGCTCCAGGGAACTTCTGCACTCTCAATCAGCCAGGACCTGCTAGGGAGATTTCACTGGCGTACAAAAACTGCCACATTGATCCTATAAGCCATTAAGAATTGCCCCCTCGCATTCGTTACAGCCAATTGTAAAAGAAGGGCTCAAACCTATAGCTAAAAGCCCTGTGCCAGGGTCTTCTCACTCTCTCTTATCGCATGGAACCCCTGAGAGTAAAATCCTGAAGGAACCAGGGCGCGTGTGTGCTCAGGACCTCAGGGCCATCAACCAAATCATTACACTTTGCTTCAGTACTAATTAACCCACATACCTTCTTGTGGTTGGTTCCTTCCCAAGGTGATGGCTTGATGGAGTGGATCTTTTCTCTGTCTTTTTCCTCTAGACCAGCCAGTACTTCCAGCCTTCTCCTGGGAGGACAGCAACCTCTCGACAGGTGTGCCCCAGAATTTACTGGTGTCCCTTGCTTTTCACAGGTCCTTGGCAGGATGTACAAGATCTAATTTCCCAGGTGTTTCAGTTTGAATACTGTATGTGTGTGACCTTCGTTAGGAGAACAAGGAAGCCTTTAAGATGGAAGTCAGATACTTGCTCCTTGTCTTGGTACAATGGGGACATAGCGTTTTCAGAGATATATTACTAGCGTTCGTAATTCAACACACAGCCATCTAAAGAGAGTAAAACAGACTCTGCTGATAGGTATACAGCCACAAAAATATCCAATATCTCTCAAAGGACAGCTGAGGGGGTTTCTAGTTACTTGGATGTTGCAGGCAAGAGTCTCTTTTTTGTGGATTAAACATTTAAAATTTTTTAATGTATTTTTCATTGAAATAGGATTACATCACTTCTCACCTCCCTTTCTTACCTCTAGATCCTCCTGGCTATTCTTCCCCTAACCCACATCACCCTTACTCTCAAGTCAATGGCTTCTATGTCTTTATTATTGTTACATACGTGTGTATGTAATATATGTATGTGTGTACATATACATTTGTATGCCAAATACGTAAGTAGAATATGTAGAATCTGCTTTTGTTGTTTGTGTGAGTATGGTTTCAGGGCTGACCTCTCTATGTTGGATAACCAATAAGGGAGCTGTCTCATCCCTGACGAGGCTGATTCTGCTCTTGCAGTCAACGATCACCTGTAAGTCTCTAAGGGTAGGGACCTGTTTATAATGTCCTCATCCTCCTTCGTGTGTCCACTGACACTGTCATTGTTCCAGTCTTGCTTATGCAGCCCTTTCTAGGAGAGATCCTTTCACAGCCAACATCTGATACCCTGGATCCTAAAACCTTTCCTCCCTTTCCTCCTCAGCGTTCACTGAGCCGCAGAGCAGGAGCTCTGCTGTAGATGGACACACTGAGAGCCCTGCTCTCTGCATTGTCTCCAGCTGTGGTTTTCTGGGATGCTCCCCATTAACTGTAAAGAGGCTTCTCTGGTGTGGGGCCGTGTATACATTGTGTGGTGGTTTGAATGGGAATGCTCCCCATAGACTCATGTGTCTGACTGCTTGGCCTATAGAGAGTGGCACTATTAGGAGGTGTGGCCCCTTTGGATGAAGTGTGTCACCATGGAGTTGGGCTTTGAGGTCTCCTATGTTCAAGTTCCACCCACAGTGGCACACAGTTTCCTTCTGTTGCCTGCAGATCAAGATGTAGAACTCTAAGCTTCTCCTCCAGCACCATGTCTGCCTGCATTCCACCGTGCTTCTCGCTGTGAAGATAATGGACTAAACCCCTAAAACTGGAAGCCAGCCTCTATTAAATGTTTTCCTTTAAGAGACTTGTTGTCATTGTGGTATCTCTTCACAGCAACAGAAACCCTAACTAAGACATGTGGGTGTGAGGAAAAGATTTAAGATGCAGCGGGGAACTATGCGGCTCTAACAAAGTGTCAGGAGAAGGTTCTTTTCTAAGGTTCATGACCCCTGGGAAACTGACAAGTTTCCAGTACCAGGCGTAATTTCCCTCCTGGTGGGTGGACCTGTAGACAGTCATTGGCTGCCACTGATGTACGAGTGTCACATCTTGCATCTTTGTGCATATCTTGTCAGGTTGGTCATCTCTGTAGTTCAGAGGCCTTATGTTGGAGTAGGATCATTTAATCGCTTCTCTCTCTTGGCAACTGGCACAGTATTTTCTGGTGCCATGAAAGCTAGACCAGAGCTAGGAGGTTTTCAGGTCAGAGCCAGCTCCAATCATCTGAGGCCTGTGTATTGGGGCCCATCCTCATCCGTGAGAGACAACTAAGGATTATATCAATTGTTTAGTTGTTTGGGGTGTCACTTGGACTACTCTGACCAATAGTTTAAAAGGTTTTTTTATGCCCATATTTAGAGTTTTGCTAGTCTGTTATTCTTGTGGAAAGCATTGTTAGCCTATGTAGAATAGCTTCTTGAATATATAGATGTATCTATATATATACATATATGTGTGTGTGTGTGTGCGTGTGTGTATGTGTGTATGTATATATGTATGTATAAATATTTGTGTGCATATATTCAAGGAATATATTTAATATATTCAAATATAAATTTAATATATACGTTCAAGAAATATATATTGAATATATATTCAAGAAATGTGTGTGTATGTGTGTGTGCTTGCCTACACTGGGTGTTAGAGTAAGCTTGGGAGTAGCCTTCTGTTTCTATTTTTTGAAAAGTTTAAGAAAGATTGGTTATAATTCCTGTTTGACAGTCTGAAAGAATTTGACTGTGAATCTATCAGACCTGAACTGTTTCTCGTTGGAAGAATTTTTTGTCACTGTTTCAGGTCCCCCACTAAAATAGACTGAGTCTGTTTTAGACTGTTGGTCTTTACTTGGTTCAAAGTTGGTAGTTCAAATGAATTGAAAACTTATGTATTTCTTTTAGATGTTTTTCCAACTTAATGGAGCACAGATTTTTAAAGTATTCCCTTATGACATTCTGAGTTTCTTTGGTGTCTGTTGTAATGTTTCCCTGTTCATTTCTTAGTCTGTTAATTTGGGCTATCTCTTCCTTTACTTTGGTTAATTGGGTCAAGGGTCTGTAAATCTTGCTTGTCTTCTCAAAGAACCAGCTCTTGGATTTATTGATTGTTGTTTTCTTAATTTCTGCTTTTATTTTTATCATTTCTTGTTATAGGAGGCTATTGTTGGTTCTCAGCAGCTCAGACCCAAAATAATCACACAGAAACCATATTAGTTAAATCGTTGCTTGGACCATTAGCTATAGCTTCTTATTTGCTAACTCTTACATCTTATTTTAACCCATCTCCATTAATCTGTGTATTGTCATTGTCATGTGGCAGTGGCTTACAGGGTAAAGTTCAGACGTCTGTCTCTGGTGGGGCTACATGGCTTCTCTCTGCCTCCTCCTTTCTTTCTCCCAGCATTCAGTTTAGTTTTCCCTGCCTACCTAAGTTCTGCCCTATCAACAGGCCAAGGCAGTTTTCTTTAGTAATTAACCAATCATATTCACAGCATACAGAGGTGACTCCCACATCAATTTCTTGTCTGTTGGTTTTGGGTTTGGTTCCTGCCTCACTTAGGGTTTCTATTGCTGTGAAGAGACACCATAAACGCAGCAATTCTTATAAAGGAAAACATTTTGCTGGGGCTGGCTTACAGTTCAGGATTTTAGCTCATGGTTGTCCTGGTGGGAAGCATGGTAGCATTCAGGCAGACATGGTGCCAGAGCTGAGAGTCCTTACATCTTGATAAGCAGGCAGCAGGAAGAGACTGAATCACACTAAGCCTAGGTGGAGCCTCTGAGACTTCAAAGCCTGCCCTCAGTGACACACTTCCTCCAACAAGTCACACCTATTTCAACAAGGCCACACCTCCTAAGAGTGCCACTCCCTGTGGGCCTATGGGGACCATTTTTATTCAAGCTGCCAGAATTTGTTATTTTGTTTTAATCCCTAATTTGCATCATTGCCATTTATTTGTAATTGTTCTGACTTTAATGGCTCTTAGAACTGCTTTTAATGTGTTCCAGAGGTTTTTTTGTTCTGTGTTTTCATTTTGTTTCCCAGAATATTTTTATTTTCCTTTTGATTTTTTCTTTGACCCATTTATCTTTCAGTAATGAGCTGCTCCAACTCCATGAGTTTATATTCTTACTAGAATTTTGTTTGCTGTCAGTTTTAACGCTAATGGATGGTGAGGCTACATGAGTTTTTTTTTCTACTTTTCTGTATTTGTTTAGGCTTGCTTTTTGTCCCAGCATGTAGTTCACAGAGACACTTCGATATAGTGCTGAGGAGAATGTATGTTCTTTGGCGTTTGGGTGGGCCATTCTACAGACAAAATCCGAATGTTTGACTCCAATGAAATAAAGACAATCCAGAACCTACCTCTATCAGAATATAATGGGTTTTCTCGGGCTCTGCTGCTGCTTGGCATAGCACCTCCTTCCTTGGCCCTGCTTCTCAATGAACCTGTTTCTCTGCTTGTAGCTCACTGCTACTTTTTCTTGCTAATTGAGGACAGTTGTGGGCAGTCATGTGCCCCTCACCATGGGTACAGTCTCACAGGAGCTTCACTTGCCCCAGGAACTAGAGAGGGGGTTTTACACCCTTCCCACCTCCTTCCCTGGAAAGATATTCTTCCTTTCCACAGATAACAGTCTCTGTGAAGGATCAGCAGGGGCTGATCCATTGGGCTCATCCTGACTGCACCTGAGAAAGAATGAAGACCACCTGATGTCTGGGATGCCCTGTCCCTCCCCAGACCTCAATGTTCTCTACCTGTGTCTTCTCAGGGGCTTCTGTTGCATCCAGTGGTCTATACCAGGTGACCTATGGTTTTGCTTCCCTTTTTCTCATACGTTCCTGTGTCTCTTTAATGACAATATGCAGCTTCACTTAAGCTTTATGCATCTAAAACAACATGTATAAAACCTCCACACAATGCTGTGTTCCAGGAAGGTGCTCGGCCCAGAGCCTGCCCTCGCCACACCGTTAAATAAACCGGCTGCCCGTTCTTCTATGATGCCATGGACTCCTGAGCTTGCCAGTGATAAGGATGAATGCAGATCTTTCCTCTCTTGTCTGAATCTGCCAATAAAGCCAGATATATGACCTCTTTCCCCCTTCCAGATCCTTGCTCATTGGCGAATGCCTCAGGTAGAACTGCTTGTCTCTCTGAGACAGAGGAGATCAGTGTGTCTAATGCAGTTGTCTAGATTTCCAAGCTCACAAAATGAACCCACGTGTGATGTGGGATTTCCCTCTGTACTGTGCATGTCTCTCGAATGTGGCAAACAGCTCCACCATGATGGAATGAGCAGAGCAACCAGGTAGGGCATATATACCCTAGTAATGATGCAACTTAAGTTTTTTAAGAAGTGCTTAGCATTTTAAGAAGTGCTCCTAGAGAGTAAAGAATTACAGATACACAATAGGACAGATTCAGACATAAAAGACCTCTAAATGGGTCACAGTGTTGGATAAATGTAAGTAGGCTTGGGAGAGAAAAATAAATTGTTAAAAAAATTAAAAAGGCTTTAAAGAGACAGAGTACAGACAGTTGTAGGTTTAAAAGGAGTAAAGAAGAATAAGCCACATAAAGATGGAAAATTCACAGAGAGTCTGGATTATGTATATTATTGTGTTTTCTTTGAATTTTTGACTATGAAGGAGTTAAGTACAGAAAGACATTTCATTTTATGGATTACTAAGCTAAACCAACATATACTTTAAAGGTATCTTGATTTCAAAATGGGTCTAAGGATATGTTGCTTTGAAAAAGAGGTTCTTCTTTTGTTTCCACAGAGGATGAAAACCTATGGATTCATTCCAGGCTAATGTGGTTTGATCCATCAAGACCCTGTGAAAGGTCACCATGAACACCCCCAAAAATTACTTC